>SJYC01091082.1:0-174256 GCA_006408675.1 Madoqua kirkii
GAGACAGACATGACCGAGAGATTTCATTTTTCCCTGTTTTAGAACAAGCTGACTTACCTTGTTTTCCTCCAGAGTAAAACCAAAGGTACAGAGAAACTGGGCATGTGTGGTGGGTGGGGTGGATTGGTATTAATATAATTTAAATGTTTTTCAAGAGAGTTAGGCTAATCTGAAGTCTGCAGGTATAATAGAATTATCTACAAGTTTAGAACACTTAAAATTGCACCACTAATGAAAGAAAGGAAATTTAAAACATCAATGTTTTATCTTTTGAATTAAAAAATTGATAATACAGAGAGTTTGGGGAAGGATTGTGTAAGCATGTAACCTCATAGATACAGATATAGTATAGACTGATACAAAATTGGGAGGACAATTGAGAAGTATCCCTCCAAATATTAAATGAACACACCATTTTTTCCTAGTAATTCTACATCTACAGATGTTTCCACAAGTATTTAAGAATATATATTTAAGGTGTATGCATGATTTTGTAATACACTGATGGCAAAATAATTGATTGAAGAATTAAAGACTACAATCTCTGTATCTCTCAGTAGAGTACTATGTAGGCATTCAGAATATTGGAATAGGTACAAAATGGTAAATGGCTTTGTTTCTTTACCATTCTTCAATTCCTAGCTAATGTTTCCCTGCCAGTTGTCTTCATGCTTGGTCATATGACATGCGTTGCCCATGAGATGTGAATGGGTATGATATTTGTCACATTCTGAAATGTGATTGCCTATCTGGGACTCTAGTTCCAACTTTCTGTCACATGAGCATAATGTCACATAGTGGCTCCTTTCCCAGTTTGAGTTCCAAAATAAGAAAGTGAGTTGAACAGAACTTATTAGAGCCCCAGATGACTCCAACTAAGTCAAGCCAAGTCCAAGACTACAGTTGATCTACTACTCTTGGTGACATAGCAATACATAAATGTAGCCATTGAGAGTTTGAGATTGTTACATAGCATTCCTGCAGCAAAACCTGACTGATATAGCTCATGTAGAAAAAATGTCAGGAATATGCTGAATGAAAAAAGCTAATTATATAGCAACATAATCAATATGATTTGCATTTTAAATATCTATCATCTATCTATCCATCCATTTTTGCTTGTATTTTTTGTTTGTTTTTTTTTCTGTAACATCTTAAGAAAGTTTATTTGTTTTTTGGGGGGTTTTTTGTTGTTTTTTTTTTACTGTAATATGTTAAGAAAAACCCAAATGACCTTTTTGGCCAACCCAACATATGTATAGAAAATATCTGAAAAGATATAAAGAGAACTGTCAACCGTGGGCACATCTGGAATGGTTGGGGGCAGTAGGATGAGAGGGAAGAGAGACTCAGTATATAATTCATATTTTTACTGCTTGACTTTTTCACCGACATGGGTTACTTTAATAATAAAAATATTAAGAAAAGTTTTCATTTTTAGTATTTGCTATTTCAGGTACTATATTCTAATTTTGAGCATTGCTTTTTATCGTCATTATACCTTTAAAATACTATGATTTCTGGTGGGGAAAAAATCCACAAGAAATGCCCAGGCACTGATAAAACACAAATATGATCTGTATCCTTTCAACAGAGACATAAGCTCTAACTCTCAGAGATTAGTCCCCAACACTGAAGAGGTCAGTGGAGAAGAGCGGGGGGGAAGTGGCAGTGATGAGTTGCTACTGGGTTTGTGTTCTTTTGTCACCAAGACAAAGGCAAATACTGAGAGATTTGAAGGCAGAGTGGTAGATACTTTCTTTCTCCCTTTCTCTCACTCTCTTTCCCTTTCTTACTGCCAAAATTGACTATATTCCTGTGAGAAGCAAGAACTCATATTCAGAACACGTTTAACTTTTTTCTTTCTAATTTCAGAAATTACCAAAAGGGCTGACCCCAGATAAACCTGAGAAGTAATCCTTTCCCTGTTCTATCCCAGACTAAGAAAACTAGTCTTTCCTTTGTCTTACTCCTTTGTGGGAAAAACAAAGATCTCTTTCCCCTTGAGGCCGTTGTCTGACGTTTCCTCTGAGAAGATTCCTCCCACACCTTTACCTTTCACCTCATTAGTGCCTGGTCACATTCGCAGCTCAGAGGTCACGTCATTTAGACGGCTGCTGTGTCCCCCAGGCCAGGAATGGTCCTCCTGTGTGTCCCAGTCCTCCTTACCATGTCTGAAACACAAGCGTGGAACCACCACATGCTGCTTTCAGCGCCTGTTTATTTCTCTTTCTCACTCATTAAGTTCTTTAAGGTCAGGCACTGTGGCTTGCTTAACATCATACCCCTACTAACCAGTCTTGTGCGAGGAATATAATAGCGGCTCAATAAATATTTCCTGAACATTTGATGAGAAAGAGTGCTGATAGGATAAAGTAATCTATTTCCAGATGTTACTGTCTTGCCCTTTAGAAATGTTTGCTTTTTAATATTGGGTTGGCCAAAAAGTTTAGAGAAAACAAACAAACAAACAAAAACAAATGAACTTTTTGGCTGACCTAGTAGAAAAGGGCAGGCAGGAATTTTGGATTCTTCTACTAACAGGCTGGTAGGGGAGCTACTTTTTTTCCAAAGGAGGCTTCTGATTCCTAGGGTGACCAGGGGTCTGGATTTGGCTGAAACTGAGCAGTTTCCCAGGACTGGGGACTTTTCACTGCTAGCATGGGTGTGCGTGCATACGTGTATGCTCAGTCGTGTCACACACTGTGAGTGCATGGACTGTAGCCCTTCAGGCTCCTCTGTCCATGGGATTTTCCAGGCAAGAATACTGGAGTGGATTGCCATTTCCTCCTCCAAGGGCTCTTCCTGACCCGGGGATGGAACCCAGGTCTCGTGTGTTTCCTGTATTGACAGGTGGATCTTTACCACCGTGCCAGCTGGGAAGCCCCAATATGAGGATAGTCTTGGGCCAAGAGGGATGACTAGTCATTCCACTTTTAGATCAATCACATAGGAATTACCAAGTCTTCTTATATACAGAGCAAGGAAAATGTGCTATTCTTCTCTCACTAGAATTCAGAAAGAATACCACCACATGTTGTTGACAATATTTTCATTTCTGATCCCCTAAGGATCATCACATCTTAATTGATAAGATTCATTTGGTTTCTCAGTGGATACATCAAAGATATAGATTGAAGCTTTCCATCCCTTCCTGCTGTGTCCACAGAAGGTTGTCAATCAACATAAGGAATTTAGAGATTAAGCACTTAAAGGGCAGGGACTGTGGCTGTTTTCGTAGTGACAGGAATAGTACTGAACCAATGCACCTTTCTTATCATAGCCCTTTCATGCCAATAGTGGATGAGAGAGAAAATGGTTTCAAGATTATTTGGTATACTCTGACTTACCATGACTTATTCCGTCTGGCTAAGAGTCAGGACTCTTACATAAACACATCTCAAGTAATCCTCCAAGGGATGTTTATATGCTGGAGCCAAATAGACAAAGCTCTTGTCTTTGTCGAATCTGAAGTTTTCTACCGGATATCAAACTGCTTTGCCCCAAAAGAGAAGGTTTGGCTAAGGCAGCTGCTGGGCACAGCTGTGAAACCCAGGGATTTCTAGATCCAAACTATGTCATGAGATCAGCTCTCTGGCCAGCAGCTGTGCCCCAGCTGTGATGAAACAGGAAGGGCTCCCCCAGAAGACAGCTTAGCTTGAACCAGACTCCTGTTCCCAAGAGCTCAGTCTTCTCCAGACACTGAGGTTTACTCCAGCAGTATCAGATTGCACCAAGTAGGGATATTCTCAAAACTGTGCCTTGACCAACCCTCTGACCTCTTCGAGACTTACTCCTTTCTGTGATTTTCTGTAGAACCTATGATCTGGGTGAAAAGGGACAGAAAGAACACATTATTTAAAAAGAAAAGTGCCTTGACCACCTACTCAGTCACCCACCATCACGTCTGCTTCTCTGTGGCAGTGGGCACATCATAGGTAGTTTAATCACTTTCCTTGCTACTTCTATCCATGAAGCGAGGCTCTTAAGCAAGCCTGGGGAGAATACCAAGGTGGTATGTTTCTAAGTGGAAGCACAGTTCACAAAAGGGATGTATTCAAAAAACCTTTTTAGGAGAATAGTACAGAGATTCCTTAAACAACTAAAAACAGAGCTACCATATAACCTAGCAATCCCACTCCTAGGCCGATACCCAGAGAAAACCATAATTCAACAGGATTCAAGCACCCCAGTGTTCATTGCTGCACTGTTTACAATAGCCAGGACATGGAAACAACCTAAATGTTCACTGACAGAGGAATAGATAAAGCAGATACGGTACGTAACAGTAGAATATTACTCAACCATTAAGATGAACAAAATGCAATTTGCAGAGACATGTATGGACCTAGAGATTGTCAGAGTGAAGTAAGTCAGAAAGAGAAAGGCAGATATCATGTAATAGTGCTTATGTATGGAATCTAGAAAAATGATACAACTGAACTGATTTGTAAAGCAGAAATAGAGTCAAAGATGTAGAGAACAAATGTATGGATACCAAGGGGGAAAGGAGGAGTGGGATGAATCGGGAGATTGGGATTGACATATGTTTAAACAGATAACTAATGAGAACCGACTGTATAGCACAGGGAAATCTACTCAGTGCTCTGTGGTGACCTATATGGGATGGAAATCTAAAAAAGAGTGAATGTATACATATGTATAACTGATTCAGGCTTCCCAGGTGGTGCTAATGGTAAAGAACCCACCTGCCAGTGCAGAAGACATAAGAGACGTGGGTTCAATCTCTGGGTCGGGAAGATCCCCCTGGAGGAGGGCATGGCAACCCACTCCAGTATTCTTGCCTGGAGAATCCCATGGACAGAGGAGCCTGGCGGGCTGCAGTCTATGGGATTGCAAAGTGTCGAACACGACTGAGGTAACGTGGCATGCATAGTGTGCAACTGATTCACTATGCTGTACAGCAAAAACTAATACAACATGATAATGCAACTATACTCTAATAAAACCAAAACCAAAACCACCGTTGTAAAGATAACATGTTATCAGGATGATTATTAAAACTGTGATAATAAGCTATTAGAAGAAACAGTATAAATGGATGATAGTAAAACAGAGAGAGTAGGAGGTGAAGGGAAGGACATTAAGGACCGACTGTGTAGCCCATTCCTTCCTCCTTTCCTTACCCTCATATTAGGCTTGGGATCCTGACCTTACAACTTGGTTAAGCCTCTTATTCCAGGGATGCTTATGATGCCTGCTTTGTTTGTTTCTCCTGTGGCTCTTGGGTAGAGGTGACCCCTTAGATTGGGAGTGATCACTAACCAAGAATGGTGTCATGGCAAGCAACATCTCTCTCCACAGTAAGAGAAAAAGGAATATCTCCTGCACTAGCTACCATTGCTGAGTTACAAACCACCCCCAGACTTCGTCGCATAAGACAACCTTTCTTTTTGCTCACAGATTCTGTGGGTGAGGAATTAGGTCTGGGCAAAGCAGAGGTGACTTTTTTCTGCTCCATTGTGTCTGGTACCTCAGTTGGGGAGACCTAAAGACTGGAAGTGATGTGATGGACAGAGGCTGGAATCATCTGGCTGCATCTTTACTTACATCCTTGGAGGTGGATGTCAGCTGTCAACAGGACCTCAGCTGGGATGTTGGCTGGAGCACTTACATATGGTTTTCTCTCCATGGGGTCTCTTGGCATGGGATAGTTTGGGTCTCTGTATCACATGATGACTAGTTTCCAAGACCGAGGGTTTCAAGACAGCAGGAGTGCCTGGCATTTCTGTTCTTCCCTTGGATGTCACTTCTGTCCTTCCCTATTGGTTGAGACAATAACAAAGTTCTATTCTCTCAAGGTCGAGGAGACATACACTTTATCTCTTGACTGGGAATTTTAAGGTCACGCTATAAGATGAGCATGTTGGATGGTTAGTGTTGCTGTCATCTTTGGAAAATATTACCTGCTGCATCCTTCTAAGTTAAAAGTTTTAGAAGAGTGGTTAGAATTTAGGAAAGGTTGGGAGACTGGAAGTCATGAGCTCCTTACGTTTGTACTTGCAACTCATTCCACCATGAATGTCTTTCTTGTCTTCTTTGTCAGACTTTGATTGAATGTTCCAGATAATTCTATTGGTAACTCATTGGTAAAATTTTCTCTGGTGAACCAAGTTAGAATTAGTTACACATTTCTCTGTGCATAACTAATGTATAGTGAGCAATTTTCTATCCATGAGGCACAGTTCCAAGTAATTTTCATGGTTTCAATAATTCATTCTTCCCAACAAGGCTGTAAGGTAAAGATGTTATTATTATTTTAACTTTGCCAATGAAGAAAAATCGGTACAAAATTTTGAGGCACAAAAATTACATAACTCAGCTGAGGGCACATAGCTTTAAAGTAATGGAGCCAAGACTGAAGGCAGAGTCAGATAGAATGCCACTCCTAGAGGGACAGTTAGGAAAAAGACTTCAGAATGATGTCTATAGAAAATATTTACTAAGTAATTTGGCCAAAGAGTGTAGGTGGGAAGTGGAATAAAATTCTTGAACCTTTGTTCAGTTCAGTCTTTTCAGTAACCTTAGATACCAACTCCCTCCAGTGAATCAATTAAGATCAGGTATTGAAGCACTAACAAGAAAAAATTTTCCAGTGATGTAAACCAACTTATACAAGGGGAGCATACAGAGAGCCTGAAAACACAGTTTTAAAATCATCATTTCATAAATGTTTCTGCAAAGTCAGGGAAGAGTTAAGGATATGATTTCTCTTTTCTCCTTATGGAAGAGAAGGGGAATTTTAAACAGCTCCTCTTACCCAGCTTGGCAGTATTCTGATTTTGGAAGATGTCTCTAATTGCTCAGATGCACAACCTCTCTCCTTGAGAAACCTGGAAAATGCTTTAGGCTATTTCATTTTTTTTCTTTGCATTCTTCCCAACCCTCTGCACCGTCCTTCCACTCAACACACATCCGTGCATTTACTAAGCATGAACATTGATTTGCCTGACTTCAGACTCCAGGCACCTTTTTACTTTTAGAAGAGTTTCAGGATGGGGAACACGTGTATACCTGTGGCAGATTCATGTTGATGTATGGCAAAACCAATACAATATTGTAAAGTAATTAACCTCCAATTAAAATAAATAAATTTATATTAAAAATATAAATAAATAAATATTCCATGCCCCCCAAAAAAGAGTTTCCAAAGTGAAAAGGTAAGAGGTGGTTCATTGTCATTGGGCCATTCTTAATTTTTCTTGAGAGATAATGGTAACTATAGTCTGATTACATGGATAGTTAGTATCAAATATGCAAATACCTCGTATGTTTAGAGAGTGTTAGTCCTCAAGACGCCAGGAAAAGCAGAAGCTCCAAGGAGGAGAAAACTCAAACTTCTCAGATGCAGAAATTTCATCCAAAAGTCATCCTAGACCCTCATGTCTTGTAAGAATGTAAGAAGATTTACAAAGCCTTCATGGTCCCATTTTTCTGCTGCCCATACTGATACTACTGCTTCAGTCCTGAACTCCCCCTCTGACATCTAAGTGAAATTATAGGCAACCATACATTGTGTTTAACTTTGGAAGTCCAACACTCACTCTCTGAGGTCTTCAAAGTGGTCCCGTACTCAAGAGGCAGTTAAAATGATTACCTGCATTCATGCTGAAGGAGCGCATCAGGACGACGTGTCAGCCAGTTGGTACTGGAGCTAGACCACGGCAAGCAGGAAGGTTCTCACCTCCTCCCCTGTTCTTGAAAGGTCTGTTCTGTCAGCAGTTTCCAGAGTGGGAAGTGCTCCAAAGATGCAGCCTTGTGAGAGTAAGGGGTTGTTGAAACCATATGGATAGATGGGAGGTATGTGTGACTGAGTCCGGTTAAGGCTTCTTTATAAACTTTTAAAATTCTGCTGGGCAGGTGCAGCCATCTATTCATTTGTGCCCAAGACAAGCCTTGCATATGAGTTCTCTTGATTGTAAAAACTGCCGCCTACCAGTCTGGAATAGCTGCCTCTTTCTTTAATTTCTCTTTGCCCTCCATGTGTGGGGCCAGTTTATGAACCCCCACTCCATGTGACCAAGCCACTCTCCCTCTCCCCCAAGCCCAAGATCCCCAGCATGGTGCTCATCTGAATGCCAGGCTAGTCCTCTCCAATTCTTCTTTTTATAGCTCTACTTTCTCTATTTTCCTGTGATTGAACAGTGGAAGTTTATAGAAATAATGCTTCCGTCAAACTGTAGGGTTTGAGACAGAATATATAAGACTTCAGCATTTACAGAATTTTCATTAAGTATTGAATTGGGCAGAGTATTCAGTAAGATCCTACAGACAAGTCCAAATGAACTTTTGGCCAACCCAATATTCCCTAAAGGAACTATTAGCCTTCAGAAGTGATCTTTAGAGACCAGCAGTTTCTTCTTGATGAGTTTCAGGTTCCAACATGGCTGCTTCAGCCATTTTTGTATGCTCCCTTTCTGGGTCTTTGAATTAATTAAGCGATTGGAAATTCGTTCTTCGGTTTAAGTTTTATCAGTGTGCTTTTTTCTGTCTTGATTTTTGTTTATTTGATTTTTTTGGCTATTCATTTGAATCTCAAGAAGAATTTCAGATGTGCCCTATTGGCTCTGTCTGTGGCTACTTCATGCTCAACTCAATCCAAAGATCTAGTTTTGGAGAAGGGACACAGTCAAGAAATGTAAATTGCTGTGCTCTGCTCCGTGGCCATCAAACATCCTTTGTTAACATTCTCATTTTCTACTAAATGAGCTATTGTGGCTACAAGTCAGTGGTTCCAATACAGAATTTGTAGCACAATAAACAAAGTGTAAAATGTATGTAATGAGGATTGCCTCTAATTTCCCTTAATTGCACTTTGAATTACAGCCAGCATGACCCTGACACCAACATTACTTCCTCAATACGTAGCCTTGAAGTACGCAAATTTTTCTTGTATGACAGGTTTATTTCTTTGTTGAAGAACTATTTAGGAGGTATTTCATTGTATGTTACAAAGATATAATTGGGCTCTGGCTGGTTTAGTCACTTAATAGGTATGGTCATAATGATATGTCACTTCATAGTATATGAGCTCCTCATTTCTTTCCAGGCTGATTGCTTTATCTTGGAGACATCAAATGGAGTCCATCGAAAATAACACCTATGGGAAGATGAACTGGAGATTTATTTCTCACTTTAAGTTCAGAGAAGACTGTTAGCTTCATATAAAATAAGACTGAAAAAATAAAGGTAGTAAGATCTATGAATAAAATTATTATCCCTTAAGATTTAAAGTGTTTTTTTCGGTGCCATTCTCCCAAATCATCCCACCCTCTGATGATCCGGGGAGATGGTGTGGGGTGGGAGGCGGGAGAGGGCTTCGGCATTGGGAGATCATGTACACCTATGGCTGATTCATGTCAATGTATGGCAAAACCAATACAGTATTGTAAAATAGAGTAAAGTATTAAATTTTTTAAAAAGTGTTTTTTCCTAGAATGACAGGGAAAATCTATAGAGGTATTGACTACTCACCAATTAACCATCAGGCACAAAAGGAGTGAGGTGCTTTGGGACTAAATTCCCAGAAAAACATTTATGGTGATAGTGATATCACTTGCAACATATCATTTAATCCAAAATTAGTTTATTTTATTGTTTGTATCACCAACCTTAGTACTAATTGCTAATTCAGTCTGAGTGTTGTTCTTCTTCTTATTTTCTTTTTGTATTTGTCTCCATTTGCTTTCATCACTGTATTTATCATAAATAAGCTATCTTTATCATAAAACTCAGAAATAAGGACATAAGCATTGAGGACAGGTAGATTCCAGAGAAGGAAAGATGTGAAAGTTTGGGAGGGCCAGGTGATTTTGGGCATAGCACAGTAGGACTCAATGAGTAAATCACCAGCGATCTGATCTGAAGGGACATTGGTTGGGGTGATGGCCAAGTGGCATTGGTTTGAACAAGGGTAACTATAGTCACATTGGTGGTGACAGGAACATGGCTGGCTGTGGTCATCAGCGGTGGCTGCTGCAGTGACCTTGTGGCTCCATATAGATATTCAGCAGCAGCATCAGTAGCAGAGCCTCCGTCAGACAAAAGCATTTGCCACGATGTCTTCAGTGGGTACGAATGACATGATTGACAGTTTCAGTGTCAGGAGTGACTTATGATATCACCACAGCAGTTAAAGAAAGTGGGGAGGCAAAGAGCTGAAACGCTGCAGTTTCCAATTAAACGAGTGCTCCAAGTGAGATGCCTGCTGTGGATGGTCAGAGGCGGAGCGTCAGGTGTGGGGTAAAGAGGCTGTTTTTCCAGGAGAGTTGATAGGAGCAAAGTCAGAGAGGACTAGTATGTATCTTGTAAGATTGCATTAAATTGAATAGCAAGGGGTAAAGCAGGAAAAACCATGTCTGATGTTTATTACAAATTGCTAATTTTACTAATAAAATATAGTAATAATATTATATCATAGTTTCCTCTTGTTAAGCAGTTATTAAGTTCAGGGGCTGAACCAAGGTCTTTATTTGTAAAATGCAAACAACACTTTTGTGCCACGATTCTATTTATAGACTATTATAGACTGAATTGTACCCCCCTCATCCCAAATTCACATGCTGAAGCCCTGACTTCCAGTAGAACTGTATTTGGAATTGAAACTTCTAAGGAGGCAATTGACTGAATGAGATCATAAGTGCTAAGTCACTTCAGTTGTGTCTGACTGTGTGACCCCATGGACTGTAACCTGCTAGGCTCCTCTGTCCATGGGATTCTCTAGGCAAGAATACTGCAGTGGGTTGCCATGCCCTCCTCCAGGGGATCTTCCCGACCCAGGGAATGAATGAGCAAGTGTCTCTTATGTCTCCTGCATTGGCAGGCAGTTCTGTACTGCAGGGTTCTAGCGCCACCTGGGAGGTCATAAGGGTGGGGCTGTAATCTGATGGGACTGATGTCCTTACAAGACGACAACACCAGAGTACTCTTTCTGCTCACACAGAGAGATGCCCATGACAGGACACAGTGAGAAGTCATCGTCTACAAGTCAAGGAGAGACGTCTTGCCAGAAACCAGCCCTTCTGGCACCTTGATCTTCAAGCCTCTCAAATGGTGAGAAAACCAATTTCCATAGTTTAAGCCACCTCAGTTCAGTTCAGTTCAGCCACTCAGTTGTGTCCAACTGTTTGCGACCCCATGAATCGCAGCACTCCAGGCCTCCCTGTCCATCATCACCTCCCAGAGTTCACTCAGACTCTCGTCCATTGAGTCAATGGTGCCATTCAGCCAGCTCATCCTTGGTCATCCCCTTCTCCTCCTGCCCCCAGTCCCTCCCAGCATCAGAATCTTTTCCAGTGAGTCAACTCTTCTCATGAGGTGGCCAAAGCACTGGAGTTTCAGCTTTAGGATCATTCCTTCCAAAGAAATCCCAGGGCTGATCTCCTTCAGAATGGACTGGTTGGATCTCCTTGCAGTCCAAGGAACTCTCAAGAGTCTTCTCCAACACCACAGTTCAAAAGCATCAGTTCTTTGGCGCTCAGCTTTCTTCACAGTCCAACTCTCTTGATGGTATTCTGTTGTGGCCGGTTGAGCAGAGTAATACATATACCAAAAAACAAATATAAAAACCAGCTCTTCCTCCCCAATCCTTTATTTTCCTTAATTCATTTTCTATGACCTTACTTGCTCTCCTACCAAACTGATAGGAAGAACTCTTGATCTTGCCAATTAAAGCTTTCTTGGCTTTCTGATTTTTTTTTATTTAATTAACTTTTACTAGATTATAATTGCATTACAGTGTTGTGTTAGTTTCTACTGTACAGCAAAGTAAATCAGCTATACGTATACATATATCCCCTCTTTTTTGGCTTTCCTTCCCATTTAGGTCACCACAGAGCCCTGAGTAGAGTTCCTTGAGCTATCTAGTAGGTTCTCATTAGTTATATATTTTATAGATAGATAATTCATTTCTTATTTAAAATGAACTATTTGGCCAATTGCTCTCTCCCCTCTGTTTTCCCAAGATGGCACCTGGGAGCAGAGTGGCATTTCTTTTTCTTTTAAGCCTGGATTAAAAAATATATATATATGTTCTTTCCCACTGTGGTTCCTTATAGGATAGTGAATATAGCTCTCTGGGCTGTACAGTAGGACCTTGTTGTTTATCTATCCTGTATATAATAGTTTACTTCTGCTAACCCCAAATTCCCACTCTATCCCTCCCCAGCCCCTCGGCAAGCGTCAGTCTGTCTCTGTGTCTGTGATTCTGTTTCTGTTTCGTAGATAGGTTCATTTGTGTCGTATTTTAGATTCCACATATATCATAGTGTTTGTCTTTCTGACGTAGTTCACTTATTATCTCTAGGTCTATCTATGTTTGTGTGCATGGCGTTATTTCATTCCTTTTTTATGGCCATATATGTACCGCACATTCTCTATCCATTCACCTGACAATGGATAGTTAGGTGCTGCTATGGACATGGATGGAGAAGGCAATGGCATCCCACTCTGATACTCTTGCCTGGAAAATCCCATGGATGGAGGAGCCTGGAAGGCTGCATTCCAAGGAGTCACTGAGGGTTGGACATGACTGAGTGACTTCACTTTCATTTTTCACTTTCAGGCATTGGAGAAGGATATGGCAACCCACTCCAATGTTCTTGCCTGGAGAATCCCAGGGATGGGGGAGCCTGGTGGGCTGCTGCCTATAGGGTCGTACAGAGTCGGACACGACTGAAGTGACTTAGCAGCAGCAGCATGGACATGGGCAGGGAGACCTGGCGTGCTGCAGTTCATGGGGTTGCAAAGAGTCGAACACGACTGAGCAACTGAACTGAACTGACCGATGAACATAGGGATGTGTGTATCTTTTCGAATGATAGTTTTGTCTGGAGTTTTGCCCAGGAGTGAGGTTGCTGGATCATATGATGATTCTGTTTTTAGTTTTCTGAGGAACCTCTATACTGTTTTCCACAGTGGTTGCACGAATTTACATTCCCACCAACGGGGACACTTTCTTCTGCTTGAGGTGTTGAGGTCTGAGGTCCTTCTGGTCATCTTTAGGGAAGGGATTTGTGCTGTATCCATTGTTGAAGTGTCTGCAATGGAGGAACTTGTTTGCCTGTCACTTTTAGGGCCTGTTGACCCCCCCCACCGTGGTGGACGTGGGCCTCCTCTTAGCTGTCTCTGGGGCTGCTGATCTTTAGGGTCTGACTGAGACTCTTCTTCCATCACTAGGGCTCCTGGGAAAGTTAGATCCCCCCAGACTCTGGGAATGGAGTGAGGGCAGGGTTGTGGGTGGAGGCTGGAAGACTAGTCTCTCAGGCAGTTTCATATGGTGCTTTCCTAGGTCATTTCTACTTTACCATCTAGACGCCATGTTGATCTTTCTGCCTTATAGACTCAGGGCATCTGTAAAAGGTAGGAGCTCTGGGAGAAAAGGGATACTCGTGTTACTTTGTAACACTGGTCTCTAACTGGAGGCTTTTAGATTCCCCCCAACATTATCTTCAGAAGGACAAGGAAATGAATTCACTTGTATCTGTCTTCCAACTTTTCTTCTCTCATTCTTAGTTTCTAACTGCTTATTTTCTACTTCAACTCTGTTGACACAAACTGCCCTTTAGTCCAGTCCTCTCCCTTCTCGGCCTCAAGGCTTATGCTAAGACCCTGGGCCCTGGTCTTTCTAGCTTTGGCTCTTGATTTATAAAGCTCTGTTTTCAGGGTTCAAAGAAAATACCTCATCAAAGCCCGAGACTCTAAAATTAAAAGCACTTGTCTTTAGCCTATCATCCTACAATGAACAGCATCAACAAATCTATATTTTAAAACTCAAAGCCAAGCAATGATTTACTTGATCAAGAGCAGTCTATCTGCCCCCGAAATATTGGATGTTTCAAGAGTGACAGGGAAATGAGCAATAATTAGGGGTTTGAAAGGAAAGACAATACATTGATTAAATATTTTTAAGATACTCTAACTATAGTCATTTCTTGTTAGTAAATCTTTCCACATTTAACCTTTCCCCACAAAATATCTTTGCCTTTATGTCTCTCCTGTTTCAAAGAAAGTAGGAGCTAATGTTTGTCTAGATTCTGTTTTGATCCTCCCTTCTCCACAGAGTTCAATCAGCAATAGCAGGCAGAGTTTTTGCAGGGAACGGAGATAAGCCTTGAAATGACCTTGAATTACTAGAGGGTGTTAAGCAGCTTTTTTGGTTAAAATCTAGAGAAAGTGAAGGTGCCACTCTGACCCCTATCCCATCACCTCCCAGCCTTAGTTACTGTTTTGTCTTGGCAACAGGAGGCCAAAAGGCAGCAGTGGCTGAACAGAGGCCACTTACTTCTATGTAACCCAAGTTATGGGTTGACCTTCCAGCCAGACTTTGGAATCTGATTTCTTTCTCTGAAACACAACTTGTCCAAATCAGTGAACTAATAATGTGACTTACAGCTGCCAGAATCATCCTTGCCTTTCCAAGAAAGGTTTGGGTTCTTTCAAATATTTAGATTTCAAGAAATCAGCTTTAAAGTTGCTTCCCCTGCTCGTCCTTTTCTTCTTTCTCTTGGTTATCTCTGCATACTCTTCCTCAGTAGGTACATTCATTCTCTTAGAGAAACCCCATTATTGGCAACATTGAATTTCCAGTATGACAGAGTAAGCATGCAGTAGCGATGGCCAAGAGTTGGGCATGTGATAAAGCTTCACGTAGCCTCCCAGGGTCTCATCACTCTAGTAGGGTATGAATGAAGTATCTGAGAGTTCCTTAGACTCTTGATGGGGCTACAGAATTGGAGAAAGGACTGATGGAAAGGAAAATGTCTGAAGTCTGGAGAAGGAAGCTGAAGGAGGCAAGAATCTTTTGACAGAGGCTTTGGCTGAGAGTGCCAGCTCCCCATTATTGGCAACATCGAATTTCCAGTATGACAGAGTAAGCATGCAGTAGCGATGGCCAAGAGTTGGGCATGTGATAAAGCTTCACGTAGCCTCCCAGGGTCTCATCACTCTAGTAGGGTATGAATGAAGTATCTGAGAGTTCCTTAGACTCTTGATGGGGCTACAGAATTGGAGAAAGGACTGATGGAAAGGAAAATGTCTGAAGTCTGGAGAAGGAAGCTGAAGGAGGCAAGAATCTTTTGACAGAGGCTTTGGCTGAGAGTGCCAGCAAGACATCACCAAGATTGGACCTGATCAGTCCTATCTGAATGGATGTCAGATCTTGATGCGTAGGGCTTGGTGGATCCAATTTTGGTAGAGCAGATGAACAAGGAAAGAGGCCAGCTGCCTGAAAGTCATGCATAATATGATGCCTCAGCTGCAAACTGGCAAGGGTTAGAAGCTAGAACATCATATAATATTCCCCTCCACAGACTTACTTATCCTCAGGTAGAAGGTGAGATGCAGCAGAGGAAACCTTAGAAAGAATGAATTCTTACCCGCGTGGTCTAAGATTTGAATGGGATAAACACTGAGAAAGGTATACTTTAATTTGAATTTATAAAAGTCACTGAATAAGAATGGAGTGGACTAGAATGTGATAAAATATATCTTTAGCTATAGCCAGATGGGCAGTTTATAGAGTTGGTTTCACTGATTCAAAAAAGTTATTTTTTTTTCAAATTTGAGTTTTTATACTTACCCCCTGTACTCGTTTATTACTTTAATGACTCCAGTAAGGAAATTAGGTTCTGAGAGATCAAATAATTTGTTCAAGGTCATAGTTAGTAATTAGCAGAGCCAAGACTTTAATTTAATCTGAAATCAAAGCTTGTGATTCTAACTACTGTGCCTATACCTCAGAGTTATATGGCTATTATTTTTAGACCCTGTGTTGTTTTTCATCTGTAGGAGGGTGTGCCTGAAAAATAGGAGGTATTAACTATAACCTGTTGTAAATGTCCTTTATTTGCCTTTGTTCTTAGTTCTTGTTTTTTCTTACCCTCTACTTCTTTAATCTCAATGATTTTGTCCCCTTTATCATGCTAATCCTCTATTTTGTCCGGGGTTTTTTTTTTTTTTTTTTTAACCACTCTACTGAGCCCCTGTGGGTGATGATCAGTTCCTCTCAAAGCCTTCTATGCCTACAACAAGCGGTATGGCCCTCAGACCATACCCATGGAGCCACCTGGCCTGGCATCTTCCCAAATCTCAAGCAGGAAGCAGGACATGAAGGTCACACTGCTGCTGGATTGAGAAGCCTCCAAATTAAGAGTTCATTGTGTTTGAGAGGTCCAGGAGGATTGAGTTTCAGATGAATGGAATAATCATCTTCCAGAGAAGTAAATTTACTTGGCAGGTTTCCACTAAAATGAATTTTTTTAAATGTCAGATGGAACTAAAACATTTAAGACATATGGTGCATTAACTAAATGTTTAAACATTTGCCTTTAACTGCGTGAACGTATCATTGATGAGATGAGCTCAGTGAGCTGTGCTGAACATCTTTGACGGAATCACTGTCCAGTAGAGAGCTCTGTTTCTTGAATCTATTTAATATAAACCATCCCCAGATGCTTACAACAGATACCAAATCTGTGTTATAATTTCACTGCTGAATGCAAATGCACATAAAAATGAAAGATCCAAAATGAGAAAATCTATCTGTAATCTCAGTCATTACCTTTTATTTGAAATTGCTTCTGTATGAGAAGGGCGCAAAGAAGAGCATCATTAGGCATGAAGCAGTGAAAGTTCTGGGGTGCCATCATCCCTTTCTACTGTCTTCCAAAATCCCTTAATACTTTACTGCAGAGTCAGCTTACATGCAGCAAGTGTGGGAGTGCACCCCCTTACCCCATGTCCATAGCAGACATTGTAATCAATCACAACACTTAATTTTCCTGCTGAGCCTGCACTTGGCCTGAGACTTTTTCTCCACCAGCACCAGGCAACCACTATCGATTGATCCAAGTTGGCACTTAAAACTTATCTGCAATCTCCAGACACAGAACAATGCTGGAAAGGTGGAGTGTTTCTACGTCTGATGTACCTAACAGATGTGGGCCCTAGGCCTTTGGATACTATTGGGGCTCCTTGGGTTCTGGAAAAACCCACCAGGAACAGGGCAGGCCTCTATCTAATTGTATAAAGGGCCAGTAGTTTGTCTTAGAGGCAGACTGATTCCACACACTCCTATATCCTTTCCTCCTTCACACTCCGAGTTTCAGATCCTCAAGCTGAGAATTCTAAGCCCATTTGAAATAGAATGAGTCTGGAACTACCAGAGAACCTGAAACGAGGTAATCATTTAAATTCTAGATACCACAGAGAACTTCCTAGAGTACACGTACAGGTATGCTGATGGGCAGATGGAGTGGAACTTGTTTTTAAGATGTGATCTCATATGCATTCACATTTCCTATGTTGGCTGTAAATAATAACAGCTACTATTTATTTATCTGACAAGGTATTAAGCACCGAAGGACATGCACTTTCTTTGTAAAAAATTAGTTTACTTATTTTAATTGGAAGAAAATTGCTGTACAACGTTGTGATGACTTTTGCCATACATCAACCTGAATTAGCCACAGGTATACATGTGTTCCCCCTGCAATCCTGAACCCCGCTCTCTACCTCCCTCCTCACCCCATCCCTCTGGGTTGTCCCAGAGCACCAGCTTTGGGTCCCCTGCTCATGCACTGAACTTGCACTGGTCATCTGTTTTACACATGGTAATATACATGTTGCAGTGCTATTTTCTTAAATCATCCCATCCTCACCTTCTCCCACCGAGTTCAAAAGTCTGTTCTTTATATCTGTGTCTCCTTTGCTTCCTTGTATGTAGGATCATCAGTATCATCTTTCTAGACTCCATATATATGTGTTAATATATAGTATTTGTCTTTCTCTGTGTGACTTACTTCACTCTGTATAATAGGCTCTAGGTTCATCCACCTCATTGAACTGACGCAAATGATTCCTTTTTATAGTTGAGTAATATACCACAACTTCCTTATGCATTCATCTGGCGATGAACATCTAGGTTGCTTCCATGCCCTAGCTATTGTAAATAGTGCTGCAATGAACACTGGGGTACACCTGATTCTTTCAGTTCCTATTTCCTCAAGGTATATGCCCAGCAGTGAGATTGCTGGGTCATATGACAGTTCTTTCTTCAGTTTTTAAGGAATCTCCACACTGTTCTCCATAGTGGCTGTACTAGTTTGCATTCCTCCCAACAGTGTAAGAGGGTTCACTTTTCTTCATACCCTCTCCAGCATTTATTGTTTGTAGACTTTTTGATGATGGCCATTCTGACAGGTGTGAGATGATATCTCATTGTGGTTTTGATTTGCATTTCTCTAATAATGAGTGATGTTAGGCATTTTTTCATGTGTTTATTAGCCATATGTATGTCTTCTTTGAAGAAATGTCTGTTTAGGTCTTTTCCCACTTTTTGATTGGATTGTTTGTTTTTCTAGTATTAAGCTGCATAAGCTGCTTTTATATTTTGGAAATTAATTCTTTGTCAGTTGTTTCATTTGCTATTATTTTTCCCATTCTGAGAGTTAGGACGTGTCGTTTCATTTAATCTTTATATTATCTCAGTGAATACAACATCCCCATTTTATCACTGATGAAACTGAGGCCTATGATACTGGAGATCTTAATCTAAGACCAGACAGACTATATATGTCTGTGTCAGACACAGTCTTGATGAAAACAGATGGCTAATTCTAAAAGATAATTGAAGACAGTTTAATGAAAGAACTTTTTACAGAGATGAGGATAGGATTCCTGAGAAATCTGCATGCAGGTCAAGAAGCAACAGTTAGAACCAGACATGGAACAACAGACTGGTTCCAAATTGGAAAAGGAGTACGTCAAGGCTGTATTTTGTCACCCTGCTTATTTAACTTATATGCAGAATACATCATGACAAATGCTGAACTGGAGGAAGCACGAACTGGAATTAAGATTGCTGGGAAAAGTATCAATAACCCCAGGTACACAGATGATACCACCCTTATGGCAGAAAGCAGAGAGGAACTAAAAAGCCTCTTGATGAAAGTGAAAGAGAAGAGAGAAAATTGGCTTAAAACTTAACATTCAAAAAACTAAGATCATGGTATCTGGGCTCATCACTTCATGGCAAATAGATGGGGAAACAATGGAAATAGTGACTGACTTTATTTTCTTGGGCTCCAAAATCACTGCAGGTGGTGACTGCAGCCATGAAATTAAAAGATGCTTGCTCCTTGGAAGAAAAGCTATGACCAACCTAGACAGCATTCTAAAAAGCAGAGACATTACTTTTCAACAAAGATCTGTCTTGTCAAAGCTACAGTTTTTCCACTAATCATATATGGATGTGAGAGTTGGACTATAAAGAAAACTGAGTGCCAAAGAATTGATGCTTCTGAACTGTGGTGTTGGAGAAGACTCTTGAGAGTCCCTTGGACTACAAGGAGATCCAACCAGTCAATCCTAAAGGAAATCAGTCCTGAGTATTCATTGAAAGGACTAATGTTGAAGCTGAAACTCTAATACTTTGGCCACCTGATGTGAAGAACTGATTCATCTGAAAAGCCCCTGTTGCTGGAAAAGATTGAAGGCAAGAGGAAAAGGGGACAACAGAGGATGAGATGTTTGGATGGCATCACCAACTCAATGGACATGAGTTTGAGTAAACTCTGGGAGTTGGCGATGGACAGGGAATCCTGGCGTGCTGCAGTCCATGGGTCTCAGAGAGTCAAACATGACTGAGCAACTGAACTGAATTGGATAGGATTGAGGGAACCAATGCAGAATGATTCCAAAGCCTCCAAAGATGGGCAATGATTGAATCCTTTTTCCACTCTAGACATCATGTTGCTGAAATAGCAAAAACTTGTGTGAGATATCCCTGATTATGAGCTGGTGCCTTAAGGGGAGTAAGTTCCTTACTGCCCAAACCAACCATCTTGGCTGGCTGCAAAGGATATGGGAGAGGACAGAACCTGTGTCTCCAGATTGGTCAGATCTAACTGGAAGCTGGAGCTGAAGGAACTCAGACCTCCACAGAATCAGCACAAAGCAGAAAGAAGATCTGAGAGGCAATGAGAAAAATGAGCTGACTTGTGGACCAGCAGTGAAACACAGAATTACTCTGAGCCCGTTCTCATAACTGCTACTGTATATTTCACCCCTTGCCCGAGGTTTAGGAGGTCTCTATCTAGAGGTTCCAGCCAGTGCTTGTTGTCACTCCAGAGAAGAGAGGAAGAAAACTTAACCATCCTGAGCATGGTAGTACACGCTGTCCTTGGCACATAACAAGTGTTCCATGAGTGCTACTTATGATTATTTCTTCCTCTTCCTTTTTCCTCCTTTTGTCTAATTCCCTCTTTTTTGTGCCTTAATTACTTGACCAGAGAGTTGTTACTCAGTGCACAGGAAACTAATTTAAAATTTCCAATGTTTTGCTTACAGTGTTCAATTTATAATGAGATGTGAGTGTGTTAGTCACTCAGTCATGTCCAACTCTTTGTGACCTCATGGACTATAGCCTGCCAGGCTCCTCTGTCCATGGGATTTTCCAGGCAAGAATACTGGAGTGGGTTGCCATTCCCTTCTCCAGGGGATCTTCCTAACCTAGGGATTGAACCTGGGTCTCCTGCATTGCAGGCAGATTCTTTACAGTCTGAGCCACCAGGGAATGTGAGGTGGGCATTTATTCCTCATTTCTAGACGAGGAAATTCAACTTCACTGATGTGATAGCCAGTATTCTCCTTCAATGTGAAGTTTCCTGTAGCAAGTCAGCAGTAGCATACTCTCACAGGATGAAAAAAGAAAGAAGATGACTGTTGAAAAAACAAAAACAAAATGTTAGCTGTTTTAATAATTGTTAAATTTACCCAAGATTTATCAAGGCATAGATAACTTAAACTAAATCACAGGAGGTTCTGAGGCCATCACCCATTCTACATCTCTCTTTCTCTCTCTTCCTTAGTCTTTCCTCCTACTGCTAAGTCACTTCAGTCTTGTCCACTCTTTGTGACCTGTATCCTGCCAGGCTCCTCTGTCCATGGGATTCTCCAGACAAGAATGCTGGAGTGGGTTGCCATGCCCTCCTCCAGGGGATCTTCCCAGCCCAGGGATGGAACCTATATTTCATGTCTCCTGCATTGGCAGACAGGTTCTTTAGCACTAGCGCCACCTCTACCATTTTTACCTTAATCTCATTTACCTACCACCTTCCCCATGCTTTGCCCCTCTTTTCTTCTTCTTTTACTTCTGTTCCTGCCCTTTCACTAGTATTGATGAGCTACATCATAGGGGTGATGCTTGCAAGCTCTAAATTCAAACTCTCTAGATTCAAGTCCTCTGCCATTGTTAAGAATGTGACCCTGTGTAAGTTATTTCATCTCTTTGAGTCTCAGTTTCCTTATATGTAAGATAGGATAATAAAAATATTCATAATGGAAAAATTAATAATGAATATTAAGGACTTTGTATCATAATTATTATTTCTGTCTCTTCCTTTGTCCAACTTTCCTTTCCACATTTTTCCCAGAGTTGTAGTCTTTAGTGTCAAATGTTTGCTGACTTATAAATTCATAAAAAAGGCCAAAGACTGGCAAATTTTATAGCTCATATTGTAGAAGACAAATGCAATGAGGGAGTTAGCAGCATTGGAAATGTGGTAAGGAATGCTTACAAATGAGAAGTTGCTTGTTTGTGTATGTTTTGAAAATGTGTGTTTTTGTGGTTTTAGAGACTTCTTGAAGGCAGTGCCCCTATTGCGTTCAGTTGAAAGATGGCAGCAGCCGCAACCTCCAGGAATAGCAGGTATTACTGGAGAGGCATCCTTTCAGATGGGAGCTGCAAAGACCCACGGGTTGACAGAAGAGCTGCATAATTGCTCAGTATTCAACTCTCCCTGGAATGGCTTAAAGAGGGAGCTATGTGCGAAGTGAACTTGTGGATAAATAACTCTGGCACAGAGCTCTGCACCATCTGCAGACATGGCAGAAATGAGCAGGGAAGCCAACGAGCTGTGAGTGACAGAGATTAATCTTCAAAGTCACAAAGGCATGTAGTTCTCTTTGGAATTCAGGCAACACTGGAGAGCGTCACAGCCCCAGAACATTTCTTTGAGGCAATGAAGACATTTATCAGCCATAACTCTCAGGTGACTGCGTGTCCTGGAATCCTTGATACCTTAGAATCAAAAGAATCCAGAAGAAAGACACTTCCTTTTAAAAGGAGGAGAAGTAGGAAAACGATTATGTTCAATTCTTCACTTGAAACAACTCACTGTGGTGCCTTAGAGGAAGCTGACCTACCATATCCAAAGGGCCGGAAGGACACAGAGAGGTCACCACATCCTACACGCTGCTCTTCTTTCCAGCTGACACATGGATTCCCCATTCGGGATGTTTGGGAATTATACTTTTTGGAATATTTACTTATTGATCAAAATGTGTTTTTAGAAAACACATTTATAATTATAAAATAGTTCTGTTGAAAAATGCTTTCAAAAATAAAATTCTTTCTAAAGATAAGATAGCACATATCTATTTACATATAACAAAATAAAAATTTTTTATTATATTGATTATATGAAACATTAAAAATTATATACATGGAGTAACTATGTTTGATATACTTCCTGTACACTAATCAATTTCTTGGTATTAACTGCTTCTAATACCATTTTTCTGGCATTCTCAAAAATGCATTTTTTTTTCAACTTAGTCTCATTGAAAAATAGGAGTTACAACAGGAGTCTCAGCACAAGTTGAAACATTCCAAACCACATTATAGAATTTTAGATTTAAATATTTTTCACAGCAAGAGGATTCATTCTTTTATTTGTTCACTTCTTTCTGTGATATTTTAAAGATAACTTTAAAATATGTGATGTTTCATTAAGTCATGACTTTCTGGAAAATCTACACCAAGTAACTGTTAGGTTTTGAAGTCACTGCTGATGTTTTTGCAGTAGATTAGCATGTTACAGTTTCACACTGTCACAGATATCATTATGGCTCCCAAGTTAGACAAATGCTAGCAAACATTTTGTGCAAGTAATGTGTTCATCAACTTTCTTAGGAAGTTTAGTGCTTAAATTTTCATTAAACATGTGATTTCTTTCCCCTAGAATTCACTGCTGCTAAAGAGTCATTCAAATATTTTCAAAAGTTACCAGATAATAACATAAATAAACAGTTATAGGATTAGAGCATATGATAAATAATAAAAGCACTGTAGTATGAATTATTCTCTACATGCTCTATGGAAGGACCCTCAGGCTCCATTTCCCATACGCTTTACATTCACCTAACCCATGGTTCCTCAGGGCTCCCCTGCCCCTGTGCCCTGATACTTGGTGGCTTCATGTGTCTTGCTTGTAGTGCTGGCCATGAAACCATTTGCATGTTGCTCATTGACTTGGAAGGGGTGGTAGTAGTAAACTTCTGTCACTAACACCTCCAAAGACTGAAGGATCTTGCTTCCCAAGCCCTAGTGTGGAGGATCACTTTCTGTCCTTCCAAGAAAAGTATTATTACACTGCATCTAGAAAGAAAGACGAAAGAAAGGTCATCTCTGATTGGTTTCCAAATACAACCAGCTATTACCAAATTCAGACTTAAATTGAAGAAAGTAGGGAAAACCGCTAGACCATTCAGATATGACCTAAATCAAATCCCTTATGATTATACAGTGGAAGTGACAAATAGATTTAAGGGCCTAGATCTGATAGATAGAGTGCCTGATGAACTATGGAATGAGGTTCATGACACTGTACAGGAGACAGAGATCAAGACCATCCCCATGGAAAAGAAATGCAAAAAAGCAAAATGACTGTCTGGGGAGGCCTCACAAGTAGCAGTGAAAAGCAAAGGAGAAAAGGAAAGATATAAGCATCTGAATGCTGAGTTCCAAAGAATAGCAGGAAGAGATAAGAAAGCCTTCTTCAGCGATCAATGCAAAGAAATAGAGGAAAAGAACAGAATGGGAAAGACTAGAGATCTCTTCAAGAAAATTAGAGATACCAAGGGAACATTTCATTCAAAGATGGGCTCGATAAAGGACATAAATGGTATGGACCTAACAGAAGCAGAAGATATTAAGAAGAGGTAGCAAGAATACATGGAAGAACTGTGCAAAAAAGATCTTCACGACCCAGAAAATCATGATGATGTGATCACTAATCTAGAGCCAGACATCTTGGAATGTGAAGTCAAGTGGGCCTTAGAAAGTATCACTATGAACAAATTCCAGCCCTCTCGAGAGTGGCCCTGCCTATGCTCCAGCCCCTCCTCGGCTCCCGGTCCAGGGAGGGCTTCCCCCGCTGTGGCTCCTTCCTTCCACCAGGGAAAAGCTGCTCCTTTTTCAAAGCCAAGGTCACGCCCTCTTCCTCAGGACATGTTCCTCAACACCCCAGCTGCCAGAGGCAGCAACGCCTATGCCAGCAGCGGTTACCATCTACCCAGCGAGCCGCCAAGCCCTGCGCTGCCACTGTTTCCTCCTCGTGAGACGGAGCCTTATCTGTGAAATGGGGAGAACAGCAGGCTGCTGGGCTGCTGTGCAGGATCAGCGAGTTAGTAACTGGAAAGTTCTAAGGGCAGAGCCGGCTTCTTAGTCGATGCTCGCTGTGTGTTAGTGGGTTTTGTCATTAGTGCCTCCAGAAGCAGGCTAAGCACTCCTGGGATGCTCCACTTAATTCTTGGCATAATCAGGTGAGGCAGGCCCTGGATTTGCCTCCCACTGTCTAACTGAGGAAACTGAGGCTCAGAGAGATCAAGCATTTTGCAGTGAGGTGGTCCAAGTCCCAAGCTCTTATGTCTTAACCTGGAGGCTATACAAATTGTCAATGTGCATGACAATGTATGTGCCTCCCCAGACCGCTGCTCCTGGTGCCGGGCTCCACAGACACAAGGCGGTGCCTCTGGGCCCAGAGCACCGGGGCGCGGCTGAACTGAGTTGCGCTGGGTCACACGGTCTGTGCCGCAGCTTCTATTTCCGGCCTTGGCACTCAGTGAGACCACGCGGAGACACGCCAGCAGGCCTCGACACCCCGACCCCGAGGCTGTTGAGCTGGGTGTGCTTGCAGGGAGCCCTACACATTTTAAATCTTGAATTTTTATTTCAGTGAAAATCTAAGATTATTTTACCAATTATCAAAACTCAATTTCTTTTTCGCGGTGGTTAATTTAAAATGGAAAGACATTTTCAGACTAGAACTTCAGCATCTCAAGTTGGCATTTCTGGGACTTTTCTGGTGGTCCAGCGGTTCAGACTCTGCAGGGGGAGTTGGTTTGATCCCTGGTTAAGGGAACTAAGATCCCACAGGCTGCAGGGTGTGGCAAAAAAAAAAAAAAAGTTGGCCTTTCTCAGCTGAGCTTAGGACAAGTCCTTAGAAGTATACAAGAGAATTATTTCTTAGAAGCGTTAATCAGATTAAAGAAATCGCCTCTCTGAGGCACAGGCTAGTTTTGAGGACTCTAGGAAGAAGCCTAGCCAGGCAGCCTCAGCTCCTCGCCCTCTGTGGGCAGGTGAGCAGGAGGCATTGAGGGACTGGGTGCCAGGGGAGAGGGTGAGGACAGAGTGGCTGACAAGGAACCAGTCTCCTGGGGGCATCTGTCCTTCCTAACGTGGACCTGCCCGCAGGGCCCAGGGTTGGCAGATGCAGCAGCAGGGGACTGGCAGGCCTGGCTACCCCTCAGCCTCTGGGTGACTTGTTTGTGGCACGTTCCACGGTTTGCAATCATTTTGTTTCTATTTTTCTTTCCTTCTTATTTTCCCCTATCTTTTCCACCAGGCTTTAAGCTCCACAAGGGCAGGGACCCGGGTGGTTGTATTTGGGTTTGAGTCCCAAGAGCCTGTGTTACGGTAGAGGAGATAACTGGATAATGACTGAGGAAGAAACAAATGTGGGCAAAGTGATGAGCTCTCTAAGCCTGTGTCCTCAGCTTTAAAAAAAAATGAGGACAGTGATGCCTAGCTTTCAGGGTGATGAGAGCTGGGATATAAATCGGCTGGCCCACGTGTGGTTCAGACTAAAAGGTCTGCCCCTTGTTTTCTTTCCCTCTTCAGCCACATCAGCATACTGAAGAGATATTTCTCACAATGGGTCTCAGATTAAGCAAACTAAATGCATAAAGATAAACTAGAGCAGAATTAGTGGCTCTATACTATAATCGACTACTTCTATGTATTTAAAATGATCCTCGGCATTGGGAGATCGTGTACAACTATGGCTGATTCATGTCAATGTATGGCAACACCAATACAGTATTGTAAAATAGAATAAAGTATTAAAAAAAAAGATTCAAAAAAAAAAAACACAACATATCAGCAAAACCAAAATAAATAAATAAATAAATAAAATGATCCACTTTACCAAAAAGAGATTTCATGCAGCCTTCCTGAAATACATTTTGCAGAGTGAGGGATTCCATGCCCACCACCTATCACCCTACCCTTTCCAAAAGCCAAGGGCAGTTGAATGAAACCTAGAGAGCCTGAAACACAGTGGGAATGAAGACAGAAGACCTAAGGCAGGACAGGCTGATTTTTTTCCACGCTCTCAAAAGCTCGAGGGCCACAAGTTTTCTGCTCACAAGATTTTGGTATGTGGTGACCTCAAAACTGAAGGTGCTGGCAAAGCAAGACAGGCTGGAAGATCGCGCAGAGAGTTGGGTGGGCTAGCAAGGCCTGGCGAGAAACCTCCAGACCCAGGGCGGGGGTGTGAGTGTGTGTGTGTGTCAGGTTCCCCTGGGTGCAGGGGGCCTCGGGAGGCACTCACCAGAACCGCCATCTGCACGACCTCGGGCTGCTGGAGGAACTGCGGGTCCACGGTGGGCCAGGCCTGAAGCAGCACGCTGGCGTCCCAGGCGTAGTGGGCACACAGCTTCTGTGGCACCAGCGCCAGGCCTGCAACATGGAGACACGGAGGGTCACTGAGCACACACAGCTCACAAGAGCAGGCTGTACAGCGTCCGTCCCGACACAGCCTGCCCTGGAGCCGGCTAAGGCCCGGGGGGCCCACCAAGGCTTTCCACAGCCCACCAGGGGCCCCCACTTCTTCCAGCCTTGCTCATCATCCCAGCTTATTTATTAAATATATTTTGGCCATAGGAGGCTAGTTTGGGGGAGAATGGATTCAAATGAAACCACCACAATATTGTTAATCAGTCAGACCTCCAACACAAAAACTTTAAAGTTTGGGGAAAAAATTTGTTTTTTGACTGCACCGAGTGGCATGTGGGATCCCAGCTCCTGGCCAGGGGTCAAACCCGCATCCCCGGCACTGGAAGCACGGAGTCTTAACCACTGGACCGCCAGAGAACGACCGTCCCAGTTTACAGGTAGCTTTCTTTTTCTTTTTTCTTTTCAGCGATACCCAGAACCATAAAGATGGGTGAACACGCTGTTCTGAAGTGTGCATTTGGAAAAGCAAGGCTGCTGACTTCCCTCGGTCTCTGCAGTCCCGCCGGTGAAGGAATCCTTTGTGCGGATCCCAAAGTAACGAGCTGTGTTCACTTCCTCTCTGGCCTAGGAATACTTGCGGTCTGAGAGGGCCTCCCACCCAGTCCTTTGACTCCTAATCCACTGAGCCAACATGCGGAGAACAGCAGAGTGCTCCTTCTGGACCTCCTCAGAGGGAGCTCAACTTCTTAGCTAAAACTTCCTCTCGTGAGAGGCTCCTGCCACTTCCAAATTGGAGAGAGCTGTCCTTGGCTCAGGAGGAAAGAAAGCCTCTCCAGTCTCGAGTTCCCCAGGGCCTCAGGCTGCAGCCCCCAGGGCCGAGGAGGCTCAGCACCCCAGAGACGCTCACGGCCAGTGGGCTGCGTTTCAGGGCTCCAGCCAGCTTCTCTAGCAGGGAGGGGTCAACCTCTGAGCCTCTGTTGACATCGGGAGTACACACAATGCCCCCAAATGTGAAGGAAGTACACGGGGCAGAAAACCCGATGCCTGGGGAATTGTAGCCTGGCACCTCACCGCTGCCTCCTGGTCCTCCCAGAGGCAGGCCTTGAGCGAGTGGGCACGTAACTGTGGCCAGTGTGCCCATGTGGGGGCGTTGCCATGGCAACGGCACAGCCCTCACACTGTGAGTGGTTTCTCCAGGGCCGGTAGAGGTGGCGTGGCCCTTGCATTCCACGGCCCCCACTCCCACCTCTTATTATCAGCCTTGAGACCAGCAGAAACATTTGAAGTCTGAGTCTTGGACAGAGGAAAGGAATCCCACCAAGGCCAGTCCCAAACACTGGGCTGTGAGTTGATAATGTTTTATTTCCTTTGATGACAAAAGTGATGCATACTCCGCGCAGAAAATTTGTAAAAAGTCAAAAAACAAACAAAAAAATCATGTTCACATGGATAGCACCTATAAAACTTTTTATTTTGAAAGATAGTAATGTCATGTATTTTGGAACCAGTCTGTGCGACTGAACTGAACTGAATTGAATGTAATGTACTGAATGAATATTTGTATGATATTGTATCCACAGAATCAAGCCAAACCACCACCTGGATCATGCTACAGACACAGTTTTGGATTCTCTTTTCTCCTACACTTTAAACTAGTAATCAGCTTCATGGAAAATGATGACACACAATAGTACATATACTGTGGTCATAGTTTTAGCAAATGTTTATATAAACAGAAAAGTTGAGGAAGAAAAACAGCAGAATGTGGGGGGCGTTCTGCACCTGGGCTTCTCTCTCTGGATGGACCCCCACCCCGATCTCGGCTCCTGCTCCTGCTGAAACCCCAGAACCGCGCCTCAGACACCCTCCCTCTGCCCTCCAGCGGCCCTTCCCCGTTCCCTGTCCCTCACCTGTCTTTGCTCCATTCTGGGTAATTGCGAGAGATCCATTTTTCAGTTCACTAATTTTCTTATCAGCTCTGTCAGATGTGCTGTTGAACTCATTCACAGTGTTTTCCTTCCAAAGTTATGATTTCAGTTCTTTTAAGCGCTATGTTGTTTTCCTAATTTGCTGGACTTTTATAGCTTTTGTTAATCTTATCTTCAACCCATTCTTTTTTTAACATCTGAAACTTACTGCACACTCTCTGACTGATACCACCACTGTCTGAAGTCTCTGTGGGTCTGGCCCCTCTCTCCTTTTTTCTGTTGCCTCACTCATGCTGCCTTGTTTCCTGGTGAATTTTATGATTCTTGGCTGTGAGTTTGTATTTCTTGGAATTTAGCACTGCAGTGTCTCTGACATGTCTAGGTTCTGGCTGAAAAAAATGAATATTTGTTTCTGCCATATGACTGCAGATCTATGATCTAGGACCACTTTAAAATAAATTATTAGAAAAAAAACCCAGCAGAATAGCAGCAAGGATTATCCATGGGAGATATAAATATAGGCAATCTTTTTGTTAAAAAAAATTACAGATTTTTCTACATGGAATACTCATGACTTTTGTAATTTGAAAAGATATTATAAACAGTGTTCCCATACTGTGACATCAGTTCAAGAATTTTCTGGTTTCTTTTTAAGGTTTCATTTTGTTTTCCATTTATTCATAACTTATCTATCTGTTATTTATTTTGTATATAACATGGAAAAAAAACACATTCTTAAAAAAAATACACAGCAGTTTTCCAAACTGACTCCACTGAATAAAGCGTCTCTTCCCTACTGGTTTGTGATTTTTGTTTTACAATATACTATACTAGAGATGGGCTTTCCTGCTGGCTCAGATGATAAAGAATCTGCCTGCAATGCAGGAGACCTGAGTTAGAACCCAGGGTTGGAAAGATCCCCTGGAGAAGGGCAGGGAAACCCACTCCAGTATTCTTGCCAAAAGAATCCTCATGGACAGAGGAGCCTGGAGGGCTACAGTCCATGAGGTCGCAAACAGTCAGACACAACTGAGCGACTAAGCACAGCACATACTAGGGATGGTTGCAGAAGTATTTACTGTGAAGATACTTAAAATGCCTGCGTGTGACGAGGTGACGAACGGGCCAGAATATGAATCAGCACACTGCTTCCTTCACTGAGAAAGTCTTGCTACCGAAAATACGGGCGGTTTTCCTGGAATGTGTGCTGAGTGACACGTGCGACGGGCCTGCTAAGCTCCCTACCTGTCCTAAGCTCTGAGGGACGGTTCCCAGACCAGCCTCAGGTCTGTGGACTCTGAACGGCACTGGTGTCTATCCTGCTGACACGCGCGGCTCAGTCCCCGTGCGGACGCTGCGCATGTGCCGAGCGTCCCAGGCTCCACTCTCTGGCACTGCTACTGTAACCCTGTGCTGACAGGTGACAACCTGGGGGAAGGGAAGGCCCCTGGGGGCCTGAGAACCAAGTGGCGGCGGAGACGTGCTCCTGGGCCCCGGCTGGGCCCCGTGCCCTGGGCTTCCCCTGCTTCTGTTTCCAACAGATGTGCCTCTTGGCCGAAGCAGAGAGGAGCTTCCTGCTGGTTCCTCAGAAGGGTTCCTATTGAGACTCCTATCTAAATACAGGACAGAGGTCACAGAAGGGAGATAATCAGGTCTTTATTTTAGCTGGCTGGGCCAGCGTGGCTTGTCCTGTGGCCCAGCTGCCATGGGCAGCGTTCCAGAGCCTCCGCAGGGCAGTTGCACAGGATGCCTGGGAGACGAAAGGACCCTGGACACGAATGTTCCGCACAGAAGCTGTTACAAACTCCACTTAAAGAAAAATGAGGAAGCCCAGCCTTCCTGGAGCAATCAGGATGCTTATTTATAGTGGTCGGCAGCCCCTGCCAGGGATTCCATATAGATGGGAGAGGGGCCTCCACCCCGTCATCCCTGTCCCCCTCCCACCCTGCTCAGCAGGGAGGAACAGAAACTCAGCACCCCAGGCTCTACGCCATGTTTTTGCCTTCCTGCTCTCTTTAGGAAACTAAAAATACCAACTATTTGCATGGCAAATACAATGCTTTCTTTACGTGACACAGGTCAGGCCGGGAGCTGGTGTTTGGGAAGCACACAGAGAAGTCTGAACACGGGTTGGGAAGCGGCAAAGGCTCTGATACACAGACCACTGTTCGAGGCCAGCTGTCGCTCTCAGGCCACCCTCTTCCTGCCCCTCCCTGGAGAGCTGCTGTTGCTGACCTTCCTGTGCAAGAACCAAAATGACCCTCTTCTCCCGCTCCAAGAGCTGGTGAGGTCGCCATGCCACCATGGCACCTGGAGCGAGAGCAGGTGGTCGTGGTGTCTGTGGATGGCAGGCCTCCCCTGATGACCAATTTCACGCCTGTCTCCACTCCACCCCAATCCTCATCACACACAGGGGAGGCCGGAGACTGGGTCCCCACCATGGCCCATCCAGCCCAGGTACTGCCAGGGAGAGACGCTGCTTCACACTAGCCTTTACCCACGAAAGTGTTCTGGTGACACTGGCCAAGCAGTAAAGAATCCGCCTGCCATGCAGGAGCCACAGGTTCGATTTCTGGGTTGGGAAGAGCTCCAGGAGAAGGAGGAAATGACAACCAACTCCAATTTTCTTGCCTGGGAAATCCCATGGCCCGAGGAGCCTGGTGGGTTAGAGTCTATGGAGTCAGAAAAGAGTTGGATATGACTCAGTGATGAGTCTGAGTGAACTCTGGGAGTTGGTGATGGACAGGGAGGCCTGGCGTGCTGCGATTCATGGGGTCACAAAGGGTTAGACATGACTGAGCGACTGGACTGAACTATTAAGTTAAGAACTCTCTTTATGGCATGTGCAGTTCACATATGGAGTACCTGAAGCCACGGCAGAAGCTAAATTTTAAAGTGAAAAGCCTAGAAAATTCAGAATGTTTTAATATAATTAATAATATAATGCTTTTACAAAAATGAAAAACCCAAAATACATGCTTAAATAGATGGAGTGCCAGGACACTAGCCTAGTTACCAGTTCAGTTCAGTTCAGTCGCTCAGTAGTGTCCAATTATTTGTGACCCCATGAATCACAGCACGCCAGGCCTCCCTGTCTATCACCAACTCCCAGAGTTCACTCAAACTCATGTCCATCGAGTCAGTGATGCCATCCAGCCATCTCATCCTCTGTCGTCCCCTTCTCCTCCTGCCCCCAATCCCTCCCAGCATCAGGGTCTTTTCCAATGAGTCAACTCTTTGCATGAGGTGGCCAAAGTATTGGAGTTTCAGCTTCAACATCAGTCCCTCCAATGAACACCCAGGACTGATCTCCTTCAGAATGGACTGGTTGGATCTCCTTGCAGTCCAAGGGACTCTCAAGAGTCTTCTCCAACACCACAGTTCAAAAGCATCAATTCTTCAGCGCTCAGCTTTCTTCACAGTCCAACTCTCACATCCATACATGACCAGTGGGAAAACCACAGCCTTGACTAGATGGACATTTGTTGGCATAGTAATGTCTCTGCTCTTTAATATGCTATCTAGGTTGGTCATAACCTGGATATCTGCATCCCCTACTTGGCATTTAAGAGGCCATTCGTTAGACCAGTCTGGACCAAATTCTGGCAGTATCAATTAATAGCTGCATGACTACAAGCAGATATCTACCCTCAACCTTCTCATTAGCAAATTGAGAACTAAACTTCTTGCCTTACTGGGCTGTTGTAAGAATGCATGGAAAGTGTCCAGCGCAATGACCAGGTACACAAAGCAGCTACTTACTGCTTGAAACAGAGTTGTTATCACCATGCTCCTCTTGTGTTGCGTTATGCTAAGCTGCTTCAGTCATGTCTGAATCTTTGTGACCCTTGTGCACTGTAGATTCCCAGGATACTCTGTCCATTGGGATTTTCCAGGCAAGAATACTGAGGTGAGTTGCTGTGCCCTCCTCCAGGGGATCTTGACCCAGGGAGCAAATCCTGTCTCTTATGTCTCCTGCACTGGCAGATGAGTTCTTTACCACCTGGGAAACCCATGCTCCTCTTGCCAATGACTTATTGGGTACAAATGTCATGGGATAATTGCTATCCAGGTTGACTTTTCCCATGAAATAAGAAGCAGGGTCAGAAAGAATCAGGAAGAACAGAAAAAGGGAGAAAAGAAGGTGGTTGAGTGGTATAACAGCCCTGCAGTATTGGTATGGTGGTTTAGATTTGTGTTGTTATTTGTTCAAAATAAGAGGAGAACCACTGTTTATCAAGCCGTCTCTAAGCCCAGCCCTCGAGTAAATATTTAGTCCTTGTTTTAATGGGACTCTATCATTGTCACTGGCGTGCTGTAGTCCATGGAGTCATAAAGAGCAGGCCATGACTTAGAGACTGAACAACAAATCAGTGTCACTGGTACTTCCCTATAACTGCCATATGGGGCACTGTTATTATTATCTCCATTTTACAGATGGGAAAACTGAGGCTTCAAGAGTTTAGAGAACAAAGACCTTCTCTGGTGGTCCAGTGGGTAAGAATCTGCCTTCCAATGCAGGGTATGCTGGTTCAATCCCTGGTTGAGACATAGCATCCCACATGCTGAGGAGGAACTAAGTCTGCCCACAATATCTACTGAGCCTCTGTGCCACAATTAGAGAGAAGCCCCTGCGTCATGAGGAAGAGCCCCCATGCTGCAACTAAGATACAACACAGCCAAAAGTAAGTAGGTATTGAAAAACAGTTTAGAGAAAAAGAACTAACACAGAATGTGCAAAGTGAAAGTGATAGTCACTCAGTCAGGTCCGACCCTCTGCAACCCACGGACTGTAGCCAGCCAGGCTCCCTCTGCCCATGAAATTCTCCAGGCAAGAATACTGGAATGGGCTGCTATGCCTTTAGATATAAAACCTGTGCTCCTAAGTCTATGCTTTTTAATCTGCATTACTTCTCAGAAGTTACAAGTGGCGCTAGTACACTCAGATCTGGAGTGTCCTACCTGTAGTTATGTCCAGCAACACTAAGTAGTATTTTATGAGAAGATTAGAAAATTAGAAATCCTTAAAAGATGATTCATCTATAAATTTGTCTAAATGGTTTTCAGACATATTTGCAATTGTTAGCTATTGGCAATAGCAAGTTTTATAATGTCTCATCCAATAAGTATAAACTAATAATAGTCTACGTTGCAGTAACACGTAACCTCCACATCTCAGCTGTTATGGTAGCAAAAGATTATTTCTTGATCATGTTACCTGTCAATTACAAATCCTCAAGGTAGGAACTCAGGAAATGGGATTAATAAGATAGTCACTGTCAGTTACAAGCCAAAAGGAAGAGAGCTCTTGAGGATCTCATGTTGATGATCCAGCTTAGAAGTAATACATTCACATCCCCAGAAAATTCACTGGGCAGAGCGAGCTGCATGGCCTCAAGCACAAAGGACTAAGGAGTACAATTCTACCATGGGTATGGGAGAGGAGAAATGAAAATATTTCACAAAAGCAACAACTGTTGATACAAAGGAATCATTGATTCCTACAAATGTTGTAAATTATTATTTTCTCTTAATTTTTATAAAATGTTCTGTTTCAAGCTTCACGTGGGTCCCTCTACTCAATGTATTCTATTATTAGGTAAAGAAATCCCTGTTCACATATTTTAACAAAATTTCCACCTTGTTTCCAATGGAAGAACATCAGACTGAAGAGTTACTTCTGTCTTTTTGAAGAAGTTCTATAAAAAAAAAATGACATCAACTCCTACCTAAGGGGGATTCCTTAAGGAAATGTGTCATTTTCTTGTCTGGAAGTCAATGAGCTCAAAGAAAAATAAGGGTAGGGCTGAAAGGATGTGGAATAAAAGATCCAGTTAATGCCTAAAAGACGCCAAATTGGAAAGTGTTACTGTTCCTTGTATCATCCATCACTGCAAATGGCTCAGCAGGAAAAAGACCATCTCAAGCTGGCAGTCTTGCCATAGAAATAGATCATTTCAATACGGGTGGCAGAACTGCAGAGCTCAACATGGCCAGTGACATTCCATTGACTAGTGATGAACGAAGAAAGGTAAGAACTGAGTGAATGAAAATTCAATCAAGTCCTAATCAAAATAATGTTCAATAAATCTGGGAAATACTCTTGTATTGGATTTTTTTTTTGGTCCCTAAATATTAATCAGCTATAAATTACTTTCAGGTTATCCACTCAGCTTTTTAAAATGGATTGGGCTTTTCATAGAAATCTGTATTCAAAAGTAAAGATGGAATTTAATGTCCTTAGCTTAGATGTACTTCAAAAAGTGAGCGGTCTTTTTGGCTGCATTCTTAGCACATAATAAGGAGTGGGAGTGCAGGAGACAATTCAAGTGCGTGGAGCTGGAGGCATGCAGTGTAGAGACTGGGAACAAACTCAAATTTCAGGGCCTTCAACACCACCTGCAGATAATTCTTTATTGTTTCTTTATTAACTCCTACCTGGTGATCAAGAAGAAGTAGGATAATTCAATTCCAAAAATAATTATTGAACACCTAGGAATATACCTGAAAATTCTTTGCATACTTCAGGAAACCATATGAGGGGAGGAGTACTACTTTCATTGCAATGGCATCACACTTGAAACTGCAAGGCAATGCAGGTCAACAAAGCCGGGAATGAAGAGAAAAGTGATGAGACAATCAGCCATTAGATTGGAGTACTGATCAAGGCTTATGTTTTGCAGAGTAAATCTAAGTCCAGAGTAAGTATTGGTTAAAAATTAGTTGCTTAATTTGATGTCTATGTCAAAGCACATTTAAAATATTATAAAGAAAACATTTAAATCTCATTTTATACCTGTGTAATTCTAATCTGTAGACTATTAATACTTTATCCCATCAGCTGATTAGTTAAGAAGATTCTTTATGTGACATTAATTAAGTTGGCATTCATTTGCAGCTGCATGAATGGACCTAGAGATTATCATACTAAGTGGAGTAAGTCAGACAGAAAAAGACAAATATCATATGATATCACTTACATGTGGCATCTAAAGTATGATATAAATGAATTTATTTACAAAACAGAAATAGACTCACAGACATAGAAAACAAACTTACAGCTACTAAGGGGAAAGGGAGTGAGGGAGGGGTAAATTAGAAGTTTGGGATTAGCAGGTACAAACTACTATATATAAAATAGATAAACAAGGTCCTACTGTATAGCACATGAGAACTATATTCAATATCTTATAATGACTATAATGGAAAAGAATATATGTGTATATGTGTGTGTTATATAATCACTTTGCTGTATACACCTGAAACCACCATAACATTATCAATCAATTGTACTTCAAAAAATAAATTGTCAGCATATTTAGTTATCATTCAAGACATGGACATAATTATGGGTGGTTAGCACTTCACAGCTAATAGATTTTTTTAGAGACTTACAGCAGTATCAGATGCTCTTAAAAAATATTTTAATGAAAATTAAAATTTTTCACCTTAATGACGAGGTGACGAACGGGCCAGAATATGAATCAGCACACTGCTTCCTTCACTGAGAAAGTCTTGCTACCGAAAATACGGGCGGTTTTCCTGGAATGTGTGCTGAGTGACACGTGCGACGGGCCTGCTAAGCTCCCTACCTTGTCCTAAGCTCTGAGGGACGGTTCCCAGACCAGCCTCAGGTCTGTGGACTCTGAACGGCACTGGTGTCTATCCTGCTGACACGCGTGGCTCAGTCCCCGTGCGGACGCTGCGCATGTGCCGAGCGTCCCAGGCTCCACTCTCTGGCACTGCTACTGTAACCCTGTGCTGACAGGTGACAACCTGGGGGAAGGGAAGGCCCCTGGGGGCCTGAGAACCAAGTGGCGGCGGAGACGTGCTCCTGGGCCCCGGCTGGGCCCCGTGCCCTGGGCTTCCCCTGCTTCTGTTTCCAACAGATGTGCCTCTTGGCCGAAGCAGAGAGGAGCTTCCTGCTGGTTCCTCAGAAGGGTTCCTATTGAGACTCCTATCTAAATACAGGACAGAGGTCACAGAAGGGAGATAATCAGGTCTTTATTTTAGCTGGCTGGGCCAGCGTGGCTTGTCCTGTGGCCCAGCTGCCATGGGCAGCGTTCCAGAGCCTCCGCAGGGCAGTTGCACAGGATGCCTGGGAGACGAAAGGACCCTGGACACGAATGTTCCGCACAGAAGCTGTTACAAACTCCACTTAAAGAAAAATGAGGAAGCCCAGCCTTCCTGGAGCAATCAGGATGCTTATTTATAGTGGTCGGCAGCCCCTGCCAGGGATTCCATATAGATGGGAGAGGGGCCTCCACCCCGTCATCCCTGTCCCCCTCCCACCCTGCTCAGCAGGGAGGAACAGAAACTCAGCACCCCAGGCTCTACGCCATGTTTTTGCCTTCCTGCTCTCTTTAGGAAACTAAAAATACCAACTATTTGCATGGCAAATACAATGCTTTCTTTACGTGACACAGGTCAGGCCGGGAGCTGGTGTTTGGGAAGCACACAGAGAAGTCTGAACACGGGTTGGGAAGCGGCAAAGGCTCTGATACACAGACCACTGTTCGAGGCCAGCTGTCGCTCTCAGGCCACCCTCTTCCTGCCCCTCCCTGGAGAGCTGCTGTTGCTGACCTTCCTGTGCAAGAACCAAAATGACCCTCTTCTCCCGCTCCGAGAGCTGGTGAGGTCGCCATGCCACCATGGCACCTGGAGCGAGAGCAGGTGGTCGTGGTGTCTGTGGATGGCAGGCCTCCCCTGATGACCAATTTCACGCCTGTCTCCACTCCACCCCAATCCTCATCACACACAGGGGAGGCCGGAGACTGGGTCCCCACCATGGCCCATCCAGCCCAGGTACTGCCAGGGAGAGACGCTGCTTCACACTAGCCTTTACCCACGAAAGTGTTCTGGTGACACTGGCCAAGCAGTAAAGAATCCGCCTGCCATGCAGGAGCCACAGGTTCGATTTCTGGGTTGGGAAGAGCTCCAGGAGAAGGAGGAAATGACAACCAACTCCAATTTTCTTGCCTGGGAAATCCCATGGCCCGAGGAGCCTGGTGGGTTAGAGTCTATGGAGTCAGAAAAGAGTTGGATATGACTCAGTGACTAAACAATGACAAAATAACGTGGAAACAGCATGCATCAGTTCAGTTCGGTCGCTCAGTTGTGTCCGACTCTTTGCGACCCCATGAATCGCAGCATGCCAGGCCTCCCTGTCCTTCACCAACTCTCGGAGTTCACTCAAACTCACGTCTATCGAGTCGGTGATGCCATCCAGCCATCTCATCCTCTGTCATCCCCTTCTCCTCCTGCCCCCAATCCCTCCCAGCATCAGAATCTTTTCCAATGAGTCAGCTCTTCATACGAGGTGGCCAAAGTATTGGAGTTTCAGCGTTAGCATCATTCCTTCCAAAGAAATCCCAGGGCTGATCTCCTTCAGAATGGACTGGCTGGATCTCCTTGCAGTCCAAGGGACTCTCAAGAGTCTTCTCCAACACCACAGTTCAAAAGCATCAATTCTTCAGCGCTCAGCTTTCTTCACAGTCCAACTCTCACATCCATACATGACCAGTGGAAAAACCACAGCCTTGACTAGACGGACCTTTGTTAGTAATGTCTCTGCTTTTCAATATGCTATCTAGGTTGGTCATAACTTCCCTTCCAAGGAGTAAGCGTCTTTTAATTTCATGGCTGCGATCACCATCTTTAGTGATTTGGGAGCCCCCCGAAATAAAGTCTGACACTGTTTCCACTGTTTCCCCATCTATTTCCCATGAAGTAATGGGACCAGATGCCATGATCTTCATTTTCTGAATGTTGAGCTTTAAGCCAACTTTTTCACTCTCCTCTTTCACTTTCAGCAAGAGGCTTTTTCATGTATAAAACCACCGGAACATCAGCAAATATCTTACTGTCCCTTACAAGTATCGCACACACACTTCTAGATGATTTGTGGATTTGTAAGGCGACAGCACCCTACTCCAGTACTCTTGCCTGGAAAATCCCATGGACGGAGGAGCCTGGTGGGCTGCAGTCCATGGGGTCGCGAAGAATTGGACACGACTGAGCAGCTTTGCTTTTACTTTTCACTTTCATGCATTGGAGAAGGAAATGGCAACCCACTCCAGTGTTCTTGCCTGGAGAATCCCGGGGACGGGGGAGCCTGGTGGGCTGCCGTCTGCGGGGTCGCACAGAGTTGGACACGACTGAAGCGACTCAGCAGCAGCAGCAGGTGTTTTTTTTGGCCTTTCTGAGTGGCTTGCAGAATCTTAATTTCTCAGCCAGGACTGAACCTGTGCCCTTTGCAGTGAAAGCTTAGAGTCCTAACTATTGGACCACCAGCAAAGTCCCAAGATTTGCAGTTTTGTTGAAATTAATGAATATAGTCTATATGCACAGCAAAACAATAGAGCTCCAATATTTTAACCATTTTTACGAAGGAAAAAATTTGTGATGGTAGACTACACTTCAAGATCATGAGTTACTTGAGAAACTTAAGGGAGGCGATGGGTCACTGTGTTGTGACCCTCATAATTACAATGTTGATGGAAGACTCAGAGACAGAGGCAGAAGAGGTAGAAGCAAGAAGCAAAAACCAAGGCAGAAAAGTCACTGCTGAACCGAAAAATGGCCAGAGAAGCAGAAATGGGAGATCTCGTCACCACAGTTTAAATAACTTCTATCTGGCTAATTTTAAAGTAGCACACATACACACAAAAGACAGAGAGGAGAAATCACTCAAATGCCCATCAATAGATGACTGTTTAATAACTGACAGAGTATTCCCTGGGTAAAAAACACCATGAAGCTGTTAAAAAAGAACAGGGTCAGCCTGTACGTATTGATATAGAACTACTCTATACAACACTCAATACGGTAAGGGAGAAACATTTCATGTACGCGTATGGAGTTCTGACAATTCGACTGTCAAACTCAGCAGTGGAGGTGCTTGGGGAGAACCAATAAGCGTAGGGGTGAGGACGCGAGAGCACCCAGGACGCATGCTTTGTAAGAGCTGAGGGTTTTACAGTACGTGTATAGATGTGATTTTCAAGGAAAACTCTAGGATTTGCTTTGCTTTAGGGAGCCCAGAGGGGAAACTTTGTGTTCTTTGTCTGGAAACAGTGTCAGTGACTCCAAATATGCAAAATTTCCCTAACACCCTCGTGGAGAGGACAATATTCTATGATGGTAAACAAAAGATAACTGTAAATTCACATGTGGTCTCCTGACCTTCTCAGATCCAGAGCGTCAGGAAGGAAAAAAAGATTTCCTCATCCTGTTAACGTGCGCACACTGCCAAGACTCTGGTTCCATTTCCCACTGAAGGTCTCCACCGACTCTCTAGATGACTGGTGGGGGGCATTACTAGGCTATCACGTACTCTGGGTTTCTCTAAAGGTTTTCTTTTATCCAGAGCCACGACAGCCATTTTGCCCATGGAACCTCAAACAGCCCTCAAAAGACAGATCTCCAATCTGCTGTCCTTTGGGGAGGATCTCTTCCATGAGAACCTGCTTTCCTGGGGAACTCTGGGAAATGGTAATTTCTGAACAACCCACCCTCACTGACCATATTCCCACTGTAGTAACTGTGCGGTTATCCAAGATGCAGCAGGGAAGTCAGCTGTATGAAAGCTGTGTTTCTAACTTATTGATCTGGCTGCGCTGGGCCTCAGTTGCAGAGTGCGGGATCTTCTGTGGCTGCTGTTGCAGCACGTGGGTTCTTTAGTTGAGGCATGGGAACTCTTAGTTGTATCATGTGGGATCCAGTTCCCTGACCAGGGGTTGAACCCAGACTCCTTGCATTGGGAGTGAGGAGTCTTACCCACTAGACCACAGGGAAGTCCTGAAAGCTATGTTTATTTAGAATAAAGTCCCAGAGCCTTGAGAGAAGAGAGACTGATGGTGTGGGATGATGGTAAGCGTGTCCCCTCACAGCACAGTGCTTCTGCCTGCAGAGGACTCCCTCCTGAGACACTGGCCCTCGCCGGATGCTGCGAGACGCTGGAAGCGGTCAGGTCCCCACCGTCTGCAGAAGGCACCGGACAAAGACCCGCGAGCTAACGGCCAGGGTGCCAGGCCTGGGGTGCGGGACTCTTCGCCTGACTGTGCCACAGCCCCGCTGCCCATTCGGAGGAGCCACACACTCACACACTCACGTGCAGAGCCACTGGCTCTTTAAATGCCCTTTCAAGGGAATGAACACAGACTGCAATGCCCGCTGCTCGGAATGCCCTCCCCAGCTTTCCCACCAACGTCTAGAACAGAGTCCGGCACAAAATACACGCTCGATGAATGTTCACGGAATGACTGAACGAGACCGGTTAGGAAAACTCAGATTCAACCTAGACCCACTCCTCCTCGGAGGAGCCACACACTCACACACTCACGTGCAGAGCCACTGGCTCTTTAAATGCCCTTTCAAGGGAATGAACACAGACTGCAATGCCCGCTGCTCGGAATGCCCTCCCCAGCTTTCCCACCAACGTCTAGAACAGAGTCCGGCACAAAATACACGCTCGATGAATGTTCACGGAATGACTGAACGAGACCGGTTAGGAAAACTCAGATTCAACCTAGACCCACTCCTCCTTATAACACAGCTCACAAAACCCACTGGTGTCCTATGTGGGGAAAAGCATGGAGCCAAATTTGAAACAGGCTAGTTTCTATCACACGGCTTTAGTGTGTGTCCTTCAGGAGAGCCTGCCACACAGCCGAGAAACAGACTAGCAGGGTACCACCGCAGTGTACACCTCTGGAAAGACCTGCCAGGAGGGGACAGGACCCTGGAGATAGCAGGCCCTCCTGCCACCCTCCAATCCTGGCCCTAAAACACAGAGACTGGAGGGGCACGCAAGAAGGGCCTTTCTGAAAACCCCATTTACATCAGTCCCTCCTGGGAGGAATGAAATGAAGGAGGCAGACAGATAATACGGGACTAAAAATGATGATAAGAGGGAGAGATGCGTATATTCCAGGGTGAGAGTGAACACGTTTATTACAAATTAGATAAGCTTTCTTTTATAAGAAGAGAAGAGCAGGAAAGAATTAACAGTGTGCCACTTAAAAGACTTAATGTGATCATTAACTCTAAATGAAAGAGGCGTCTTTCCTGCCTAAGGAGATAATGAAAGGGTATATAAGCTAATGTAATATGGCAGCACCCTGGCAGGGCCTAATACTACCCTCCCTTTGGGGCATTCTGTCTATTCAGCAGAGAATGGGTGGACATTCTTGTCCTGTGTGGTGTGTTTCAAAGCACAGAAGCAACTCAATTCACTTGGTGAAGGCAGTGAAACCCTTATTTCCGAACCTGACAAGGCACACCAAGGAAAAGCTGGTTTTTCCTAGGAGAATAATTGCAAAATTCTAAATAAAGCACTAGCAAATAGAATTTATGGAATGTTAAAGGTTTACTACCCCATGGTCAAGGTAAATTAATCCCTCAATAGCCTATTAGGCAATCCATTAATTGGATATAAGTCATATCATCAGGGCAAAGGGGAAAATTAAAAGCAAAGGCTACAGTACCTCAACAACTGAAGAATGGACGTTAAGCAAAATCTACCTCCCTTTCCTAAGGTGAGTTCTGATAAACAAGGCTAGAGGGCTGCTTCCTTAACACGACAGGGAATGTCTACCCTAACCAACAGCCAACAGCAAGCCTCACAGGGAAACATGTTCTGCTGAAATCTGGAAATGAGAGAAGACTGGCTGCCACCAGTATTCTTTAACAGCACACGTGGGTTTCTAAGCAGCATATTAAAGAAAGTAAATAGACACAAGAGCATAACTGTTAGAAGGGAGAAAACTTCAGGCTTATTTGTTGGTCACCGACTCCTAGAAAATCCAAGAGGATTCTACTCCTAAATGAAGGAAGAACGATTGATAGGGAATCTGGTTACAAGTAAGTAAATAATTACTAAAAATCATATGCCAGATATTACAGTCAAAAATTATAAGAGAAAAAAAAAGATTCTAGTTAGAATAAAAAAAATAAAATGAACTATGGCAAGATGTTGGGAAAGACTGAAGGCAGGAGGAGAAGGGGACGACAGGATAAGATGGCTGGATGGCATCACTGACTCAATGGACACGAGTTTGAGCAAGCTCCAGGAGTTGGTGATGGACAGGGAGGCCTGGCGTGCTGCCATTCATGGGGTTGCAAATATCTGGACCTGCCTGAGCAACTGAACTGAACTGATGGCGAGATGAAATATTTGAAAATAATCTCAAGAGATATGTGGGATCCATATGAAGAAAATTACAAAACTTGATTGGGAGGTTTCTAGTTAGAATAAAAAAAATAAAATGAACTATGGCAAGATGTTGGGAAAGACTGAAGGCAGGAGGAGAAGGGGACGACAGGATAAGATGGCTGGACGGCATCACTGACTCAACGGACATGAGTTTGAGCAAGCTCCAGGAGTTGGTGATGGACAGGGAGGCCTGGCGTGCTGCCATTCATGGGGTTGCAAATATCTGGACCTGCCTGAGCAACTGAACTGAACTGATGGCGAGATGAAATATTTGAAAATAATCTCAAGAGATATGTGGGATCCATATGAAGAAAATTACAAAACTTGATTGGGAGGTGAGGGAAATCTTGAATAAATGGAGAGACAGACCGTGTTCTGGGATGGAAGATTAGATGTGGTAAAGATGTGAAGCTTTCCCAGGTTACTTCCAGGCTTAAGAAAATCTCAGTCAAATATCTCAAGGAGATTTTGGGAGAACTTAACAGTTATACTTGAGTGCTACTGAGAAGAATAAACAGGTGAGAAGAGCTAAAATAACTATGAAAAAGAAATGAATACTACTTCTCAGAAACTCCCAGATAAAAGCATAATGTAAACACAGCATCCCTCGGCTGCTGCCTCCTGCAAGCGCCTTTAAAACACTCTCAGAAATGAGAGGGGACTTCTGAACACAGGGTCTGGGGAACCGGGCCCAGCACAGCCATCAAGTCCTCCTGTGCGGCCCTGTCTCACTTCGCTCGCATTTCCACAGAGAGGTCCCCAGGGCTGATGCCACACACTGGGCCCCACGGCTGAAGACACGAGTCCCCAATAAGGCTCAACACGCGGCTGAAGCACACGCTGGTCGGCAGTAACAGGTCAAGTGAGGCCTCCGCCACCTACCTGCCCAGAGCTCTGAGGTTATGTGAGGGGCCATGGGGGCGGCCATCACCATCAGGGCGCACAGAGCATCCTCGAACTCGGGGCTGTGCAGGGCAACTCTCTGCGAAGCTTGCTGGGGGAGAGAAGAGAACGGCAGTGTGACACACAGAGGCACGCAGGGTGAGCCTGGGTAAGAGGGGCCATGGAGGTGCCCGGTCCAGAGACAAGCAAGCGGGAGGAGACTCTCTTCACATCACTTTTGTCCTAGGCAAAGAACCTTCCTCGGTGAATCACAGTATTAAAATCAGCTGGAGCAGCAACAGCAGTTGTATTATTGCTCCATTTTATTTTTTTTTTGGCTGCGCCGCACAACTCACAGGACCTTAGCTTCCTTATGAGGGACTGAACCTCGGGTGCAGTGGAAGCACAGGCCCTAACCACTGGACCGCCAGGAAAGCCCCAAGCCGATGTACCCTGCTGACTAAGCATGTAACCACGTCCTTGAGCTGCTGCTACCTGGTGTGGATCTTCCCACCCTTTGAGGCAGTATTGTTAGCCCATTTGACAGATGAAGCAGCTAAGGGCTATGATTTTTTTTTTTGGCTGCGCCGCACAACTCACAGGACCTTAGCTTCCTTATGAGGGGCTGAACCTCGGGTGCAGTGGAAGCACGGGCCCTAACCACTGGACCGCCAGGAAAGCCCCAAGCCGATGTACCCTGCTGACTGAGCATGTAACCACATCCTTGAGCTGCTGCTACCTGGTGTGGCAGTATTGTTAGCCCATTTGACAGATGAAGCAGCTAAGGGCTATGACAGAGGGAGAGTCACCTGTGCCTGGACACACAGTCAAGCGAGAGATGGAGTCTAGCTTAGAATGCAGGTCGGTCCTGATTCTGACCACTGTGCTAGGTCCTGTATGTGCAGGGCCAGCGGGAAGAGCAGAGACTCGCTCAAAGGTTCCGCACTGTGACACTCCCGGGACTGGGGTCCTCCTGGCCCTCTCAAGGATCTCAGGGGTCCTCCTATTCTTTGCCAGTTCCTGCAAACGCTCAGCGTCTTCCTGAGGTGAGGCTGATCTGTTAACCTAGTCACACCTGCTCACCTGCTGCACACCAAACTTTGGAAATAAGACATCCAGAAAGGCCTGGTCCCTGCCCTCTGGGAGTGGCAGGCCACCTCACCACGTGACTGGAAGCCACAACCGCCCTGGCCAGCAGCAAATGGGCACAGACTGGCCACTTACCAAGAGGGCACTGCTGAGTCCCATCAGCTGAGAAATCGCAGAGTTCAGTGAGAAGTCCTCTGTGAAATGGGCAGTCACCTATTGGTAAAAGGAGAATCATTCACTTTGTTCAAAGTTCTGTTAAGCTTCCACACACACAAAAAAACCCTGAATTATCCAAAAAATGTGGAACTGAAGGCATGCCGTAAAAGACACTGTCTCACTGTCTCAGGTAGTCACTGTAATGTTTTATCAGCACAAAGAATTTAAAAGTCAAAGTCAATGTTGTGTCTGCCATTCAAGATTGCTGCTGTTCCTCGATAGCTGCGACAGGGCTGGTTCCCACAGCAGGTGCCTAAGAAAACACTGATCATGACCTGAAACGGAGGCGGGACCCACCTGATGGCCAAACAGCAAACAGGAGATGGGATAAAGGAAGTCACTTCCCCACGGTCCCATGACCTTAATTCACATTGAAGATTACTGTTATATGGGGATAAGGTGAGTCTTACATTTTCAAATATAGAGTCAACTGTTAAGTCACTTCAGTCATGTCCGACTCTGTGCGACCCCACAGACGGCAGCCTACCAGGCTCCCCCATCCCTGGGATTCTCCAGGCAAGAACATTGGAGTGGGTTGCCATTTCCTTCTCCAATGCGTGAAAGTGAAAAGTGAAAGTGAAGTCGCTCAGCCGTGTTCGACTCTTAGCGACCCCATGGACTGCAGCCTACCGGGCTCCTCCGTCCATGGGATTTTCCAGGCAAGAGTACTGGAGTGGGCTGCCATCACCTTCTCCAATAGAGTCAACGCAAGAACACAAATACTACTTGTCAGCTTTTTCTTACTGGCATGCTTTTCAGTTTTGACCACGGGTAAGGATACAGAAAACAAACACATCCTTAAGATGTCAACAGTTTCCAGATTGCTGAAGTAACCCAATTCTATTATCTGACAGAAGAGAAGAATTTGCCAAATTCAAAGAGAAAATATGCGATACACAGACAATCATTCAAGCAGCACTCAGATGACTGAAGTCATTTCATGAGCTCTGTTCTCCATGGCATGGTAGAGAGGATGGAAATAAAGCTGAAGAAGTGTCACTAAATGGGACCATGCTGGATCCGGGGCCACTGCAGTCTACACAAACCAGAGGAAAAGCTCCGCTCCTTCAGTGTCCTCAGTTACCGGAGTCCAGAGAAGCGACCTTGGCTGACTTTCTAAGTTTGAATCAGCACATCTTAAAAAAACAAAACATTCAGTCTAAGGAGAATTTGGGGTATCTGGTACCCATTCCAAAGTGGCTTCAGACTTCCTAAGTGCTTCCTTTCAAAGACATACAACATTTTCCCACAAAGTTCTTAAAAAGGTGAATGTCATGGTATTACAGCAGACTTCCAGATGAAAAATTTACAGGGATGTTATCAATGAAGAATCTTTAAAAATGATTTAGACAATAATATGCTATTCTCTAAGAAGATAAGCCATTAAGTTATCTGCAAAATTCATTCCACAATAACTTACACAAATACTGTGTAACAAAGTTTCTGAGTGGAAAAGTCTCCACTATGCTGAGTGTCAGGGAACTCTCTGCTCGGTTCCTCAAGGGCTGTGTGACCTGCACAGGGCATTTAACTGTGCTGTGCCTCAGTTCTGCCCACAAAAGCAATGATGAGGAGGCTGAAGATGAGGACAGTAAAGAACAGACTCTTTTCAACCCCTTTCAACACTAAAATTCGATTTCTGTCTTTATAATACATACAGTGTGTCATCGGTACGACATTGAATTTGATTCTCTATCTGAAAATGAATGTGTTAATTGCTCGGTCATGTCCAGCTCTTTGCAACCCCATGGACTATAGCCACCAGGCTTCTCTGTTCACAGGGTTCTTCAGGCAAGAATACTGGCGTGGGTAGCCATTCCCTTCTTCAGGGGCTCTTCCTGACCCGGGGATCGAACCTGGGTCTCCTGCATTGCAGGCAGATTCTTTACGGTCTGAGCCACCAGGAAAGCCCCCGATGAGTTAAATATGGAAACATGGAAAGCGGGCAGCCTCCTCAGATCATCCCTAGAGGGAGCTGATTCCCAAGAGCGTCTCTTGCCCTTAGGGCGTGTGTACTGTTGCCCCTCCGTGGGGAAACACTCGAAGCCTCAGGACCCGATACTCAAGGGAAGTGGGGCCACCCTAATGAGACAGGAGGAAGACCCAGTGTACCCCCGCCCCGCCCCCGGGCAGGCAGGCCACACAGACCACGAAAACCAGTGTCCCGGGAAGGGTTCTGACCTGAGAGATGACTGAGTTCTTGTACTCCCACAGCCTCCTGGCCTCGGCTTTCTCCTTGTCGCTCAACAGCTGAGGCCTGGGCGCCTTCCCAGATGTCCTGGCCTCGATAAACCGAGTCACCAAGGACCACAGACGCTGCTGCCATCTCAGCACCCCGGGGAGCGCGTCGGCTGCGTGTGATGTTAGTGACCGAGAGAGAGAGAGAGAGAGAGAGAGAGAGAAAGGGGCAGAGAGAGAGAGAGAGAGAGAGAGAGAGAGAGAAAGAGGGAGGAGAGAGAGAGAGAGAGAGAGAGAGAGAGAGAGAGAGAGAGAGAGAGACACGTGAGGATGCCTGGTCTGGTCACAGCTAAGCGACAAAGCGCCTGTGGAGGAGGAGATGCTGCGCGGGATGTCCCCGAGGGCAGGGAGAAGGGTCCTCCTTGGCTGCCAGTGCCTGGAACTCAGAGCAGGACTCACTCAGTCATTTCTTCTTAGGCCCCTCGGATATTCTGAGCACAGGACGCCGGGGCTTACTCAAAGGGTTCCCAGGAACTGTCACCAGCCCAAAAAGAGCTAAGTTTGGGCCAGGATGTGCAGGAGGGCATCGCCTCCTCGGTTAAGAAAGCCTGCTGTGCTGTGACGAAAACGTCCTCGGAACCAGCAGTGTGCATGGAGACAGGCAGTACACAGAGGCAGCGCGGGCCCCCAGGCAGCGTCCAGAGCCACACCGCTACGCAGCCTGGGGCGTTTTAGCACAGGCCCGCTCCTCGCCGGATTAGCGTGTTTCTCGTATTCAGCACGCGCGCATGCTCAGTCGCTCAGTCCTGTGTGACTCTCTTCGACCCCGTGGACGGCAGCCCGCCAGGCTCCTCTCTCCATGGGATTTTCCAGGCAAGAATACCGGTGTGGGTTGCCATTTCCTCCTCCGAAGGATCTTGCTAACCCAGTCTTAGATCTAAACAACTCTGGAGGGAGGAATCCCCACGCCCCCCAACCCTGCCCCAGCACCCCGACCATGAGGCCCTGCAGGCTGCTGTGGGTGACTGCACAGGCCACAGGTGACGTCAGGGCCAGGCCCCACGTGGGGCTCTCCGGCCTGGGAAAGGCAATGACACCGTTCCAGGAAAAACCTTTCAGGTCACACCAAGAGGGGCTGCTCTCTGTGGACCGCAGAGGCGTACCACAAAAATCAGCTTGGCTCAAGGACATGTTCCCAAAGTGGGATCCTCGCAGAAGCTCCCGGAGAACAGCCAGTCTATGCTGAAGGCAGGCTCCCAGCCCCACCCTGGGGGCGGGGTCGGCAGGGCTGCAGAGGGGACCGGAGGTCTACAGCCACAGCACACGCTCAGTGGTCTGGACTCCTTATGTCTGACCACGCTGGCCCAGGAATGGCACAGGATGTCGGGCAAACTGCCACCTGCTCCACAGGTAGGACCCCTGGGCCCTTCCCTGGACTCCCTGGGCCGGAGGCGGGTCACGGAGGCGGCAGGCTGGGAGGAGAGGCTGACTTACTCTTCACATCCCACAAGATATCCTTCTCTGGAGGGGCGGCGAAGAGGATGTAGAGGCGGATGGTGTCGATGCCGTACTGCTCCACCACGTCCTCGGGCTCCACGCCGTTGTGCTTGGATTTGCTCATCTTCTCCCAGCTCACCTCGAGCTTCTCCCCCGTGTTTGCGTGAACAGGATCAGAACCTGCACACCAGAAGGGCACATCGGTAGGAGGGGACACCGACCCGGTTCTATCACAGCGTATCCAATCCGGAAACATTGAGGGAGCCGTTCAACGTGTCCACTTGAAGAATCCCACTAATTCACTTAGTGTGACGTGTCCTCTCCCTTTAGACATCATAACCGTGTTTTGGTTTTCAAATAAACGAGGCCCACTTCCCACCACAAATCTACCTTTCATGAACAGGTAGTACACTTGCCAGCTTTTTCTTAGTCACAAAACAAGACAAAGCAAGGCCTTCTTTTTAAAACGTAAATCACTTATCTACAAAAGGGACAGGAGAAAAGCTGAGGACTGCACACTGCTGTCTTCTTTGTGGATTCGGGGCCTCCCCTGGCAGCTGGCACCTGACCTGCCAGGGTCTCAGGGCAGCAGAGCATGTTTGAGGCCATTTCACCCGGAGGGAGGTCCCCATCTGTGTGAAGTCACCAGAAAGTGACCTCCCCCCACGAGCGGGGTCCAGCGTGGGGTTAGCTCACTGGGCTCACGTTACACTTGGGTCCTGCTGTGGAGCTGTTCCTTCTCTCCTCCCCGCTCCACCCTCTCTGTCCGGATGGTGCTCACGGAGGAGGCCTTCCCTGGCCGTGTGTGGATGAGGTGGCCTTGCAGCCAAGCTCCAGCAGCCGGGACCAGGAAGGACACCTGACAAGGTTCCTCTGCATTGGAACTGAGAGAGGGCACTGGAGCCAGGGTTGGCACTGTTGGGCACTGGAGCTGGGGGTCCCAAGAAGGTGAGGCAGGAGTTGGCCTTGCATCTGCCCAAGGTCACTCTGCGGGCTGAAACTAGGGAGAGTGGGACCCAAGCCTGGCGGGGGAAGGAGAACAGAGCGGAGCAGGAAGCGAACTAGAGGCTGGAGAGCAAGAGGAGACAGCAGTGGCCGCGGCTTCCTACACGCTGCCCCTCCCTGCAGCTGGGTTTGGGCAAAGGCCCTATGTCCTTGGGTGAAACCCGCCTTTGCGTGGATTTCTGTTCCTCCTAGCTAAATACTCCTTGGCTCCAAGAGCAACCAGATGGGCCATTCTTACCTGTGAGATCTACTTCCTCTCGCCGTAGATACCGTCCGGACGGTAGGCGGAATGTCTGCCCCTTGATAAGGCCTTGGGCCAGCAGTTTATGAAAAGGCTCTCTGAGGAAAGAAAGCAGGAGAAGGGAACTGGTGGGGCGGGGCTGGGAGCATCCAGGGAGAGCGGCACACACCTTACCAGCGGCGAGTACAGGTAACTGCTCCTTGTGAAAACAGGCTGACCGCTTGTCGACTCCACTTGCACAAATGGCTCCTTACACATAAACGCTAAGAAAACTACGTCAAATCAGTGGAGATTTCCAACATGGTGAAGTGCCATGAACACCAGGCCTCACAGTGGAAGTCCTGGATTGGAAGCTCTGTGCTGCTTCTCAATGAGCCAAGGCAAGTCACTTTTTTACTCTGAGCATCTGTCTGCTCATCTGTAAAACAGGGATTACAAAAACCTGCCTCACAGGGTTGTTGGAAGGAGTAAATGAAATAACTGCATGAAACTACTTGTAAATTTTAAAGGTATGTACAAAGGTCAGTTGGATTTCCCTGGTGGCTCAGCGGTAAAGAATCCGCCTGAAGGGCAGGAGATCCAGGTTTGATCCCGGGGTCGGGGAGATCCCCTGGAACAGGGCCTGGCAACCCGCTCCAGTATTCTTGCCTGGAGAATCCCAGAGGAGCCTGGCAGGCTAGAGCCCACAGGGTTGGAAGGAGTCAGACACGGCTGAAGCGACTGAGCGCACACGCATGCACAAACATCAGTCATGCTGAGCCCGGAGTAATGAAACCCGCAGGATGATACAGAGAGGTCTACGCTGGGGTTTTATTCATGAAGATAATCCATTCCTTAACTTTCATGCAGTGCCTGCTTAAATTCTTTTTAATATTTTTTAATCATGCAAATTATACACGACTATACCATTTCTGTTCAAATTCAAAGCCCCCTCCCCCCGTCTTCCCAGGCCCACTGCCCTCTGATGAGGCCGTGCCTGTTAGTCCGCACAGACCCACTGCCTTTCTTTTGGTTGCACAGCATGGTGTGCGGGATCTTAGCTCCTCAACCAGGGACTGAACTCAGGCCCTGGCAGTGAGAGCACCGAGTCCAGCCACTGGACCAGCAGGGAATTTCCCGGATTTATTTCATTTTCAGCATCTCATCCAGGGAGAGCGGCACACACCTTACCAGCTGGCGAGTACAGGTAACTGCTCCTTGTGAAAACAGGCTGACCGCTTGTCGACTCCACTTGCACAAATGGCTCCTTACACATAAACGCTAAGAAAACTACGTCAAATCAGTGGAGATTTCCAACATGGTGAAGTGCCATGAACACCAGGCCTCACAGCTGGAAGTCCTGGATTGGAAGCTCTGTGCTGCTTCTCAATGAGCCAAGGCAAGTCACTTTTTTACTCTGAGCATCTGTCTGCTCATCTGTAAAACAGGGATTACAAAAACCTGCCTCACAGGGTTGTTGGAAGGAGTAAATGAAATAACTGCATGAAACTACTTGTAAATTTTAAAGGTATGTACAAAGGTCAGTTGGATTTCCCTGGTGGCTCAGCGGTAAAGAATCCGCCTGAAGGGCAGGAGATCCAGGTTTGATCCCGGGGTCGGGGAGATCCCCTGGAACAGGGCCTGGCAACCCGCTCCAGTATTCTTGCCTGGAGAATCCCAGAGGAGCCTGGCAGGCTAGAGCCCACAGGGTTGGAAGGAGTCAGACACGGCTGAAGCGACTGAGCGCACACGCATGCACAAACATCAGTCATGCTGAGCCCGGAGTAATGAAACCCGCAGGATGATACAGAGAGGTCTACGCTGGGGTTTTATTCATGAAGATAATCCATTCCTTAACTTTCATGCAGTGCCTGCTTAAATTCTTTTTAATATTTTTTAATCATGCAAATTATACACGACTATACCATTTCTGTTCAAATTCAAAGCCCCCTCCCCCCGTCTTCCCAGGCCCACTGCCCTCTGATGAGGCCGTGCCTGTTAGTCCGCACAGACCCACTGCCTTTCTTTTGGTTGCACAGCATGGTGTGCGGGATCTTAGCTCCTCAACCAGGGACTGAACTCAGGCCCTGGCAGTGAGAGCACCGAGTCCAGCCACTGGACCAGCAGGGAATTTCCCGGATTTATTTCATTTTCAGCATCTATTCAGTACTTTATATGGGTGGATTATAATTTATTTATAGTGCCTACTTTTTTTTTTTTAAAGCAGTGTTAGTCACACCCTTACTGGCTGAATAGTGAACTGAAGACGTTTTCTCTTAAGAGGACAAGCAGAGGTTTGACCCTCGAACTGAAATTATTTCAGATTTGAAACTGCTGTGCAGTTTGGAAGCATGAAAGAAAGAGCTCCCCTGCTTCAGTTTGTGGAGACCTCTGCTGAGAGCCCCTGTCCATCCATATCTCACTCCTATGAAGCGCAGGGAGGAACATCTGAGCGAGGAGACAGACTGAAGTTCTCTGCCAACATCACCCCCGGCGCGGCTCATCTATCAACACAAGAACCCTCGGGGGCTTCAAGCTCACTTACACGGAGTAGCTTTTTAGAGGCTCAAAGGCCAATAGATAGCCTCATCAACTCAACAGACATGGATTTGAGCAAACTCCAGGAGACGGTGAAGGACAAGGAAGCCTGGCGTGCTGCAGTCCATGGGGTCGCAAGGAGGTGGACATGACTTTAGTGATCAAACAAATAACTCAAAGACCCAATAACCTCAAAGAGGCCAAGCAGAGTACAAACCCAGCTCTAGTGATGAAGGCACAGGGTGCTGGCTTTGTTAATTAACAGAAGCTCATTTCACACGCGAGGCGAATACAGATGAACCCTGGTACAGAGGAGAAGGCCTCTGGACAGGGCCCTGATTTGTAAACCGTGCAGCCCATCACAGCAGCTGTGTGCACAGACACTGTTTAAAGGAAATTCTCCAGTGGACTCAGAGGGATGGAGTGGAACAACGGGGATGACTGAAAATGAGGTGAAGGGCAGCTAGAAGAAAAGGACCCCGGTCTCTGTGTTTTAAAATCCTATTATGAGCATGTATATGTATGTGTGTGTGCACATGTGAGTTTGGTGGGGTGTGTGTGTGTGTGTGTATGTGTGGGGGTATCTGCCAAGGTGTAAAACACCCAACATATTAACATTAAATGGAAATTAGTCAAGTTACTCAGTGTCACAGGGCCTGTCCACCATGGGACCGTGTTAATTTGGAAGACGTACATGCAGAAAAATAGTCACCCCATTGCGCTGGCTCCAAAAGCTATCTTAATAATAAGCTCTTTGAGTCACAAAACTGCCTTCCTTCCATCTCGCAGACATTCCCCAGCAATGTCACCACCGGCAGAATGACATCCTTCTGTACCAAGTCCTAGGAAGGTTCCCAGACAATGTGAGTGATATGAAAAATGATCTGAAAATACAGTGTACTTGGATCTCAGGCTGGCTTTTAACCCAGAAGCACCTTTAAGGGGGAGCAATGGTGTCTGTGGTCCCCATTTCTCAGGAACACAGGCACAGGACCGTGAGGAACCTGGTGTCCTTGGGCCACACGAGCTGTATCCAGGGCAGGTTGGGGTCTGGATGCCCAGGACCCCAGACCTGCATTTTCTTCAGGAAGCTCACGGGCCTCTGCCCATAGGCCGAGTGTGCAGCTCTCTCTGCCTCCAGCCCTGTCTGCCCTCTGGGCCTCTCCCTCCACACCTAAATGCCCCTGGTCCTCAGAAAGGTCCATGGGACACCTGGCTGTCCCCAGAACCGGCCACACTCCCTAGGACTCGGCAGGAATGCCCATCTCAGCCTGAGTTCCTGGGGTAACCTGGACCCGGCCTTCACCACCGAGTGCAGGTACCCCCTTCTCTGGTGGCGTCCCTGTCCCCTGCATGCAGCTCTGGACTCTCCTTCGGGTCCTGCCATGTCCAGCACGCTCGGCCATGAAGAGCAAACCCAGGCTGTGTACTGATTACAACATAAATACCCGTCTATCGCTGCCCTACCCCCGTCATGACAAGGATTGCTGTCTTGTCCTTTCATCTGTCTCAGTGCTTAGCACTGTTTAAATGGACAACAGGCTCTTTAAACATGTTCAAAAGACGGATGGTGGATGAAAAAATACAAATGAACAGACAGACGGACGGCGGGATGGAGGGAGGAAGACGTGGATGTTTGGGGCTGCCAGCTCTTGAAGCCATCTGTGCCTTCCACCCAATCTGGGGTAGCACCTGGATTTTAACCTCATTACACAAAAGATACAACACAGTTTTAAAACAGAAGGAGAAAATCATATGGCTACTTTTTACTGGGCAGACGAAGACAGTGGCTACAGGGCAAACTGAATGAGTGTCCTACGTGCGAGGGCGGCCTCCCCACACCCGGCGGGGCCTTTCCTGGGCATCAGTGGGCTCGACGGGGCCGACGTTTGCACACACCCGGGGTGCATACTTTTGAGCACTAGCTCATCTTTTAGGAATCTTCCTCAAATAATTTTACATGCTGCTGCCTCACACACAGAGACACGCTGCAGCTTTCTTCCTGCTGGGCTCAGTGGCAGGAGGGTGAATTTGCTGTTCCCGTGTTAGGCTCTAGTGTCCCTGTGTGCTGTTTTTGAGGTTTTTCCTCTCCTTTCTCACTCTTAGTACATGGCTTTGGTCACTCTTAATAGAAATAAAAAATATGTCCTTGGGATGGAAGAAGGGAGGGAATAATTTGGACCCTAAAGGTAAAGGTTATCAGTAGGATGATCAAAATCAGTAGCTTTAAGCTTCCAGAAGGGGCAGGGGCAGAAGTAAGGAGCTTGGGCTTCATGCTTGCCGGTTATTAAGTGGTGCAGTGCTGCCCTCTTCTGGGGATGGGCAGAACTGCAACCTGCTGGATTTTTTTTTTTTTTTTCAAACTAGGGGCAGTACTAAAGAACGTTCAAATACCAGACAGCCGTGCTCATTTCACATACTAATAAGGTTACGCTCAAAATCCTTCAAGCTAGGCTTCAGCAGTTTGTGAGTGGAGAACTTCCAGATGCACAAGCTGGGTTTAGAAAAGGCAGAGGAACCAGAGATCAAGTTGCCAACATTTGCTGGATCAAAGGGAAAGCAAGGGAATTCCACAAAAACATCTACTTCTGTTTCCTTGATTATGCTAAAGCCTTTGACTGTGTGAACCATAACAAACTGTGAGAAGAAATTCTTAAAAGACGGTAATATCAAGACCATCTTACCTGTCTCCTGAGAAACCTGTATGTTGGTCAAGAAGCAAGTTAGAACCCTGTATGGAACAACAGACCAGTTCAAGACTGAGAAACGAGTACGGCGAGGCTGTTTATTGTTACCCTGTTTATTTGACTTATATGCAGAGCACATCATGCGAAATGCTGCGCTGGATGAGTTACAAGCTGGAATCAAGATTGCCAGGAGAAATATAAACAACCTCAGATATGCAGACAAGACCACCCTAATGGCAGAAAGCAAAGAGGAACTAAAGAGCCTCTTGATGAGGGTGAAAGAGGAGAATGAAAAAACCGGCTTAAAACTCAATATTAAAAACACTAAGACCACGGCATCCTGTCCCACCACTTCACGGCAAACAGAAGGGGAAAGGGCGGGAGCAGTGGCAGGTTTCCTTCCTGGGCTCCAAAGTCACCGCGGGTGGTGACTGCAGCCGTGAAATCAGAGGACGACTGCTCCTTGGAAGGAAAGCCATGACAAGCACAGACAACGTATTAAAAAGCAAAGACATAATTTTGCTGACAAAGGTCCATATAGTTAAAGCTATAGTCTTTCCAGTAGTCACGTATGGATGTGAGAGTTGGACCGTAAAGAAGGCTGAGCACCGAAGAATTGAGGCTTTCAAACTGTGGTGCTACAGAAGACTCTTGAGAGTCCCTTGGACTGCAAGAAGATCAGACCAGTCAATCCTAAAGGAAATCAACCCTGAATACTCATTGGAAGGACTGATGCTGAAGCAGAAACTCCAATCATTTGGCAACCTGATCACTATGAAGAGCTGACTCGCTGGAAGAGACCCTGATGCTGGGAAAGACTGCGGGCACAAGGAGAAGAGGGCGTCAGAGGATGAGATGGTTGGATGGTATCACTGATTCAACAGACATGAACTTGGGCAAACTCCGGAGGCTGGTGAGGGACCGGGAGGACTGGCAGGCTGCAATGCGTGGGTCTAAAAGAGCTGGACACGACTTGGCGACTGAGCCACAGTAAGCGCTCCGGCTGCGCTGCTCGGCTTCTCATTGCATGGCCTCCCTTGTTGCCGAGCATGGGCCCTAGGGGCCGCGGGCTTCAGCAGTTGCAGCATGTGGGCTCAGCAGCTGCGGCCAAGGGCTTCGTTGCTCCGCAGCCTGTGGGATCTTCTCGGTCAGGGATCACACCCATGTCTCCTGCACTGGCAGGTGGATTCTTTACCACTGAGCCACCAGCGAAGCAAGCCCCTTTATTTTTAATTGGAGGATAACTGTTTTACAATATTGTGTTGGTTTCTGCCATACAACGTGAATCAGCCATAAGTTTACATATATTCCCCTCCCTCTTGAGTCTCCCTCCCACCCCTGAGTCCCCCGTCTCAACCCTCGAGCTGTGGGACTTTGACCCTAACTCCAGCCTTTCTGCCTAGGGCTACACACGTCTCTGGCCTCATCTTTTGTAACTCTCTCTCTTTTTAAAAAGTGAACTTCTAAATGAAGTAAAGCGCACATATTGAAAAGCTTGTAATTCCTACTGGTAAAACTTGAGGAATTTTCACAAGACAAACACACCGGTGTAACCAGTGCCCAGGTCAACGGTCAGCTTGTGGCCCACCTCCTGCAGGCCCCGCCTCTCGCTCCCAGGCACTGGCTCCCCACCACAGGCACCGGCCGCCTGCCTGCTAACACCCTGGATCAATTCTGCCTGTTCTAGACCACGTCTACGCCTTTCAGAATGAGGGCATCTCGCAGCAGCACCCACACTGGAGGCCTTTCCCAGAAAGGCAGGCGATCCCTCTCAGACAGCAGAGCACCCAAAACAAGGCCTATAAATAAGTCTTAATTTCTGAAAGTTAGCAACAATGCAGCTTGATGGTTGAGCCTCACACGGGCTGCCTTCCCCCGGGGTTGAAGCACTGCAGCGGTGGCTGGAAGGGCCATCTGGGGCAGAGATGGCAAGACTGCCTCGGGGCCCCTACCTCCATCACGGACCCACGGCTGCACGTCCCGGTGGACTTGGGCTGAGCCTCAGGATTCCTGGGACCACGTGCTCAGAAAGCAGATTGTTTGTTCTGCAGCTGTTTACTGAGTGCTTACAACACGTCAGGCACTTAGGGCAAGGCCAGCCCTGCCCTCACAGAGCCAGCCTGCCTGCTGTCACTGAGCCAGACGGATGCCTGCCACCCTCAAGGCTGGCAGGGGGGAGCAGAAAGTCCAGTCGGAGCTGAAGACCAACTCTTGCCACACCAAGTCCAAATTGCTCACTCGGCCATGGAGGACTTCCGTCCTTCCCTTCCCGCTTCCTCTTCCTTACACACGTTGCCCACAGGCGCTTCCATGTCCTCACTCACTGTTCCCTGAAGTACCATCAAAACTGCCCATTTGTCAGAACTCTACCCCTCCTTCCAGACTCCACTCAAATGTGAAATCCACTAGGAAGGCGTCTCAGGCCCTCCTGGGCAAAATTAGTTGCTCCTTCTTCGGTGTGTCCAGTGTGGCTCCTATAACTGCATCGGGCAGGTAGTAAATGTTACTGTGCTTCATGTGAGTTGCTCTGCTGCCTGCCTTCCCCGAGAATGGGGAGTAGGAGGATCCTTAAAGACCCCTCCAGCACCCAGTTCATCACAGATGCTCCGTTAAGGCAACTGGTTTGAGCTATGTCGAGTTTGTTTCCACAAATGAATAAACAAATCTGCCAGCAGCAGAGAAGGAGACAGTGTGGAGGGGACAGAGATGAGGAAAGAAAGCGGATGAAGGGCGGGCATGGGATGCTACTGCTTCCAAGTAGGGCCAGGCCCTTTTTGCGGAGAGAGGCATGCTCAAAGATTTCAGACTCTGTCCACTTGAAGCCCCTGGGAAGATCAGCAGGGAACGAGCGTGGAAGGAGGACAAATTCCACAGTGGGGAGGGGCCCCCCAGTTCCTGGAATCCTGCTCAGTCCCCAGGGATTCTCCCTCCACCCTTCCAGGGCCTTAGGGCTCTGGGAAGCCGGTTCTCATTCCATCCACCCTTAGGTGTAGTTCAGCTCTGAATGAGGAGTCATGTTTGTATTTGAGCGACAACTTGGTACAGACCCCTCTTGCACTTAATCAAAAAGCTTACAGGAAAGTGGGTGGCCCCAGACACGCTCATAAATCACCAGCAAGGAGGAGGCGTGGAGTGTGATACAGAGAAGCAGGTGGCGTGGGCATGGCGGCCAAGGGGGCGTCAAGGGTCCTGCTGGAATAGATGCCACACGGTACTGCCAAGCTCACGATTCAGATCCACAGCAGTGTAATTCGTGTACTTCCCACCTGTACATTCATCCACCGAAAGGTACCTGGGAACAAAACTGTATACGCAACCACGTGTCGTAACGGCTCTGTATAGCAGGGAGCTTTATGAAAAGAAAGTGCAAAGTCTGCCACTCCAAGCCACCAACAAACCCCTTTGGATTCCAAAGCCATCAAAGATGGGGGCGTTATGCAGGGCCTGGCCTTGGGAAGGCCTGGATAGGTTTCACGTTCATGAATACAAATTAGTGCCCTTTTCCTTGACTCAGACTTCCTCTTACTCCTTCAATACCACCCTGAGGGTTGGGTTACTTCCATATGCACCGAAGCAAGGCTCTCTGCAAGTAGAATGATGAAACGTGATGGAATCGTCAAGTGTTTCCTTGACAGTCTGGACTGCACTAACTCAGAAATTACAACTAATACCTGCTAGTCATGGAAAGGCACCTTTGTCCAAAGAAGGAGAGAAGGGAGGGAGGGAGGGTGGGTGTGAGGAAGGGAGGGAGGGAGAAAGGTTACCAATCATTAGGATTAACAAGGAATTTCAGAACACAGGCAGGCTATTTTAAGCATCCTTACAAAAATCACTGCATACAGGAATGTACTAGTCAAGATGTGGCTAAAAGAATCTCAGGATTCATCAGAGCCCTAACCAGTCACTGGAGGTGACATTTCCTTATTTATGAAACCCTGGATAATCTGCTCCCCTCTCCCCTGCCCGGTCAGTCAGCTATTGTGTAGATCTGGAAAGAAGAAAGCAGAAAGCTGCAGATCTCTAAAAACAGTCTCTAATTGGGACTTCTCAGACTAACTTCACCTTGCTCTTCATGCCTGCCCTGAGTCCAGGGCCATCGTGCTCACATAACTGGCCTCTTTCTAAGCGTCGAGACATGGCTTGTCTGAAAATATCACCGTTTTCATTTCCTAGCAGCTAGCCAGGGGCCTGGAAGGAAGTCTTATTAATACCACGAGACTCAGGTAAAGTCTTTTTTTTTGCTTACCTTTTCCCACTAGCTCCATTCCTGGTGTGATTAGAAAAAGCTCCCTGGACCACGGACGGAGGCCTACTGAGTTCACAATGGTCAGTAGTTGGCTGTCAGCATGGGGAGCAGCATCACCTGTACATTCATCCACCGAAAGGTACCTGGGAACAAAACTGTTTACGCAACCACGTGTCGTAACGGCTCTGTATAGCAGGGAGCTTTATGAAAAGAAAGTGCAAAGTCTGCCACTCCAAGCCACCAACAAACCCCTTTGGATTCCAAAGCCATCAAAGATGGGGGCGTTATGCAGGGCCTGGCCTTGGGAAGGCCTGGATAGGTTTCACGTTCATGAATACAAATTAGTGCCCTTTTCCTTGACTCAGACTTCCTCTTACTCCTTCAATACCACCCTGAGGGTTGGGTTACTTCCATATGCACCGAAGCAAGGCTCTCTGCAAGTAGAATGATGAAACGTGATGGAATCGTCAAGTGTTTCCTTGACAGTCTGGACTGCACTAACTCAGAAATTACAACTAATACCTGCTAGTCATGGAAAGGCACCTTTGTCCAAAGAAGGAGAGAAGGGAGGGAGGGAGGGTGGGTGTGAGGAAGGGAGGGAGGGAGAAAGGTTACCAATCATTAGGATTAACAAGGAATTTCAGAACACAGGCAGGCTATTTTAAGCATCCTTACAAAAATCACTGCATACAGGAATGTACTAGTCAAGATGTGGCTAAAAGAATCTCAGGATTCATCAGAGCCCTAACCAGTCACTGGAGGTGACATTTCCTTATTTATGAAACCCTGGATAATCTGCTCCCCTCTCCCCTGCCCGGTCAGTCAGCTATTGTGTAGATCTGGAAAGAAGAAAGCAGAAAGCTGCAGATCTCTAAAAACAGTCTCTAATTGGGACTTCTCAGACTAACTTCACCTTGCTCTTCATGCCTGCCCTGAGTCCAGGGCCATCGTGCTCACATAACTGGCCTCTTTCTAAGCGTCGAGACATGGCTTGTCTGAAAATATCACCGTTTTCATTTCCTAGCAGCTAGCCAGGGGCCTGGAAGGAAGTCTTATTAATACCACGAGACTCAGGTAAAGTCTTTTTTTTTGCTTACCTTTTCCCACTAGCTCCATTCCTGGTGTGATTAGAAAAAGCTCCCTGGACCACGGACGGAGGCCTACTGAGTTCACAATGGTCAGTAGTTGGCTGTCAGCATGGGGAGCAGCAGCTTCTGACGCCACCCCACCCTTTGATGACTGCAAACTACAGACAGAATCTCAATTCTGGGAATTCAGTGTCTCTCTGGGTTGTATGAGCAGCTGAGGCTGATGGTGACTCCCCTCCACCCGCCTTCTCCCCCATGCTCACAAATCACATTTCACACCCAGCACACTTCCCGGCTTCAGAATATAAACTGTAAATGACTTCACTTTATTTTCTGCTCTAGAGTCACATACTGCTGCTGCTGCTGCTAAGTCGCTTCAGTCGTGTCCGACTCTGTGCGACCCCATAGATGGCCTCCTACCAGGCTCCTCTGTCCCTGTGACTCTCCAGGTAAGAACACTGGAGTAGGTTGCCATTTCCTTTTCCAATGCACCAAAGTGAAAAGTGAAAGTGAAGTTGCTCAGTCGTGTCCGACTCTTAGCGACCCCATGGACTGCGGCCCACCAGGCTCCTCCGTCCATGGTATTTTCCAGGCAAGAGTACTGGAGTGGGGTGCCATTGCCTTCTCCGATAGAGTCACATAGTCTTTGGGAAAAAAACATCTGGGGAAAAAACCATTAGGAAATAATAAAATCATCAATAAGCTCATCATCCAGAGAGAATTAGTGTTAACATGCTGACATAGGTTTTTTTCTAGTCTTTTCTCTTGCTTTGTGTGTATATTGGTGTATGTACATGTAAAGACAGAGAATCAAATTGTATCTACAAATTTCTGCCTTGTTTTTTTCACTTCTCATTACTTCAGATGCATTTCTCCTTGGTGTTCAACATCCTTTGTAATATATATAAATTAGAGTCACAAGTCTTTGGGAAAAAAACATCTGGGGAAAAAACCATTAGGAAATAATAAAATCATCAATAAGCTCATCATCCAGAGAGAATTAGTGTTAACATGCTGACATAGGTTTTTTTCTAGTCTTTTCTCTTGCTTTGTGTGTATATTGGTGTATGTACATGTAAAGACAGAGAATCAAATTGTATCTACAAATTTCTGCCTTGTTTTTTTCACTTCTCATTACTTCAGATGCATTTCTCCTTGGTGTTCAACATCCTTTGTAATATATATAAAGAGGTGTATGAAGTCCTCATAGAGATGGAGTATACTTTGCCCTTTCTCAGCATTTTGGGGCATTTAGGTTTGGAGTAATACTTGAAGTAATACTTACATGAAAATTCTTGTGTATACGCTTGTGTTTTAGGATAGATTTCTAGAAGTGTAACTAGTGTGCTCAAAACTATTTTTTTAAGGCACTATTTTATGACTACTTTTAAAGCACTCCCTCTATATTGCTAAAATGCTTTTCACAAAGATTGTTCCCAACTGTAGTGCATGAGAGACCCGCACTCACTGGGATGCCGTATGGAAAACGCTTATTTTGTGTTCCTTTTGCTGCCAACAAGATAAACATTTTAGAGTATGTTTACTGATCACTTGCATTTCTTTTTTTGCAAATTTCCTGTTGACATAACTTCCAGCTTAATCATCAACCTGATGTTTCAGACACACAATAAAGGCACCAGCTGTCCCATGGGCTGGCATTCTAATCCAGAGGCCAGTTTCTTCTTATAAATGGTAAAGAGCCCTTCTGGAAATTCAAACTGCAGACCTAAACGTGCAAGTGACGAAAGAAAGGGCCTGGGCTCTTTTAGGAGATAGGAAGATTATTAGATCCACATAAACCTTTGCTTTTGTATCTGAAGACATTTAACTAGAATCAGACAGTAAAAAGGGTTCTCAGAGGCGACTGAATCCCTAATCTATGAGGCCAGGGAGAACCATAGGGGTTAGAACTCTCATCTGCACCACTAATCACAGGACCAAGGAGCATGAAACAGAGGTTTCAGGACTCCCAGTCCAGACCTACTACCTGAGACAGTGGCACTGAGAAATGAAAAGTGGGACAACTGACGTCCCAAGTCCCTTCTGATATGACAATGCTAACCAAAAGGCATACAGAAATAGACAAGACATTCCAATTTATACACATTTCAGGAAAAGGAGCTAATAAATAAAGAGAAACACACACGTGATTGACAGGTCTCAAAATTTTGCCCTAGACCAGCTTGATAAAGTTGTTTGAGGGCTTTAAAACAAATGCTAATTGGAGAGTTCTGAATTACTCATCACAGAAAGTAGATGATTTTCATTTCATCTGAGGCCAACTGGTTTACCAAAACACCTCTGCTAAAGAGGTAATGCTCAGAAATAAATAGTTTTCAGACGCTACTGTTGAACAGCAACAGTGCTGACAAGTGTGCTGAGAAACAGAGATAAGATGACTTTCTGCATCTTCTTCAGAAAGGTCAGCCTTCTGAGGACTTAAAATAACTCTCCCTCTTTTAGGGAGAGTATGAAGGCATGGAATAGAATCAAACCATCTTGGGAAGAATTTTAAAATATATATATTGCATATGTGTATTTCTACTTACACCATATAGTTGGCCCTTAAAGTTGATGGTAAGGCAGATTCCAGGTGGACCTCAGGCTTTGCAAATTTTAGAAAGGTATTTAATAGAAACAAGTCACATCCAAAACAGTGTTTTAAAATTATGTCGGAATGCTACAAATCTTTTTCTGCTTGACTATAGTTCTAAAGCAACACAAACAAGTCGGAAAAGTAGCCAGGTCCTGTCCTCCATCTTAGAATCAGTTAGCCATTGGGCGATGTATTGACTCATCCATTCCTGCTACAGATGCTGGCTCCGAGGCGGAGAAATGTGCCCTGCTGCTCAGAAGCCAGAAACCATTTGTGGTCTTTGCTTCTAGACCTACACGTGTGCATGCGTGCTCAGTCGTGTCCGACTCTTTGCGACCCCATGGACTGCAGCCCACCAGGCTCCTCTGTCTATGGGATTTCCCGGCAAGAACACTGGAAGGGGCTGCCATTTCCTACTCCAGGGGATCTTCCCAAACCAGGGATCAAACACATATCTCTTAAATCTCCTGCACTGCCAGGCAGATTTTTTTTTCCCCCACTGAGCCACCTGAGAAGCCCTAAACCGACATGAGAAGGAATTATTTCTCAGACTGTACTTGATGTCTGAAGTTAGCCTTTCTCTATCCAACTTCCCCTACCCCAAGGAGAACATTTCCTTTGAAGAACATACATTTTACTCTGTTTATATCAATGGGGTTAAACTCAACTGATTGAAACAAATATTCGCTGAGAATGTACAATGTCCATGAGACTGTGATAGTTAACAGGACACAGGTTCCATCCTCCGGGGTAGTCTATATCTAGTGAGGTAAAGAAGTTTCCACAAAGCAGAAATGCAAGGTAGAATGGCAAATGCTATAATCTAAGTTACAAACATTGTAACTACAGTCAGCCCTCTCTGTCTGTGGGTTCCACACTTGTGGATTCAACAAACCATCGATCCAAAAAAAAAAAAAATTCCGAAACTTCCAAAAAGCAAAACTTGAATTTGGTGTACCCAGGCAATTTCCATAGCATTTACACTGTATTAGGCATTATAAAATTATCTAGAGATGACATAGAGCATTCAGGAGAGTGTAAGTTATACACAAATACTACACCATTTCGTATGAGGGACTTCAGCATCCACTGATTGTGGTATCAGTGGGGGTCCTGGAACTAATTCCTAATGGACACCAAGGGATGACTGTAATTTATCAATACTTCCCTGAGGATTAACATTGTTAATGTGTTTAGTGGCCTTCTGATGCAGATGGGTTAATTTTTACACATGAAGGTCTCTGGGACTAATGAGAATTATTTTAAGCATTTAATTTATATCCTAAATTAGCTTTCTGTAGACTTAATCCATGTGTGTATGAACAGAATGTCGGAACAGATCTGAGGATGGGGTAAAAAGGGAGGGAGCTTTCAAAGCACTTCATTTTAATGAAATTGGATTTTAGAGGTTCTGAAAGTGACTTAAGGTGACTGCTAAAATAAATTACAATATATCCATATGACAGGATACTATGCGTAAATTGTAAATGCTGATGTAGAAAGATCACCAAGATATATTATAAAATAAAAAAGCAAAAGACTATATATAATATATGAAACATTTAAAAATGAGTATATCAATAGATACAAAATATTTTTCTGGAAGAAATCAAGAGAAACTGTTAACAGTTGAGAAGGGTAGAAGGTAGGCTTCAGGGAAAAAGATTTCAATGTTCACTTTCTATGCAGTTAAATTTAAAAATTTTAGACATGTATTACTTTTTCATTATTTAATATTTTAATTGTTAACATCAATTAACTGGACAGAGAGATGACCAGATATATTTTCCCCTTTTCTTCTCTTCAATTAAAAAACATTCTAAAAGGTTGTTGTATGAAAAAAACAAAGCGCAGCAACAACTCAAAAAAAAAAAAATCTCAGGGATGGTGCTCCAGGCAGAGTGGCAGACAAAAGAACGTGAATTATTGTCCTGATGAAAAATAAGTGAAAAAGCCAGATCAGACATAAAAAACACATTGTTTTAAGTGTGCTATTGAGTTGGCAAACTAAGAAACGAGGTTGAAATAAATCTATTTTTAGGTAAATAAGAACTAACAGTTGGTCCTTCACTTAAAAAAAAAGAGACTCTAAAGTATTAATATTAATATATATTTCAGATAAAAGGGAAATGATTTCAGATGTTCAATTCAGAGATGCAAGAAGGAAGAGTGAGAAAAGATTAATAAGTATGTGGATCCAATGCAATTTCAGTTGAATGCCCAATAGATAACCACTGTGGAATCTGACAAGCAGAATCTGAAATTTATAGGGAAGAACAAAAGTCCAAATATATTAATAGCAAAGATACTCCTAAAGAAAAAGGACAAAGTAGGAGGGCTGCCCTTACTAGATATTGAGACTTGTAGAATTAAAATAAACAATGCCAGTATACTATGAATGGCACAGAAAAAGCAAATAGACTAATGGACAAAAGAAAAAAAAGATCCTATAAATAGGCCCTGCATATTCACAAAAACTTGATTTATGATGGAAAGGGCACTGCAGATCAGTGGGGGAATGATGGATTATTCCATTAAAGGTATTGAGACACTAAAAGCAGTCTCCATAAAGGAAAAGATTATTAAAATTTACTACATTAAATTAAGAGTTTCTGCTCGTCAAAAGACACCATAAAAATAAGACAAGCCAAGAACTGGAAAGAAATATTGCAATACACATAGCAGCCAGAATATTTATGGAATTCCTACAATTGTTCATAGACAGGCCAGAAGAAATAAAGGCCAAGACACACAAACGGGAATTTAACGGAAGTGGAGACACAGAGGCTCATAAACAGAATGAAACCATGCTAAACCTCTTTAAGTCTTTAAACTCAAATTTAACTCACAAAGTCATCCATTATATAACCACACATTTGACAAAAGTCTTACAGTTGGATAATACAGTCAGCCCTCTCTGTTTTACGATCTGTGCTGGGTTGAATCCAAGCATGTGGAACCCATGGATATCAAGGGCCAACCACGGCAACTGAGCATCTGCAGATCTGGTACCCTCAGCAGGTCCCAGAACCCGCCCTCCACGGAGATGCAGGGACGGCAGCACTGTCTGCTGTAGCGGTGAGGATGTCAAGTAATCAATAGGATGCTCACCTCTGGTAGTGCCAGTGTAGGTTTGTACCATCAATCTGAAAAACAGCCTGGCTTTCTTGAGTGACCCTACAATTCAGCAGTCCCACTCCAGGCACATATCTTAGAGAACTGCTCATGTGTGTATGTCAGGAAACATACATGGATGCTCCCAACAGTTTTGTTCATAACTGCACAAAACGGCCCAAGGACATTAATGGTATGGACATGAACTGAACTCTGTATTAGAAACTCTGTTCCAGGTAATGTAAAACCAGATGGCAGGAAAACAGAAATGCAACTACTCTACGCAGCAAGATGGATGAAATTCCAAAAATGCCGAGCAAGGGAAGCAAGAGAGAATATGTGAAATATGACTCTATTTATACAAAGTTCAAAGACAGAACGGAAAAGGCAATGGTAACCCACTCCAGTACTCCTGCCTGGAAAATCCCATGGACGGAGGAGCCTGGTGGGCTGCAGTCCACGCGGTCGCTAGGAGTTGGAGACGACTGAGCGACTTCACTTTCACTTTTGACTTTCATACATTGGAGAAGGAAATGGCAACCCACTCCAGTGTTCTTGCCTGGAGAATCCCAGGGACGGGCGAGCCTGGTGGGCTACCGTCTATGGGGTTGCACACAGTGGGACACGACTGAAGCAACTTAGCAGCAGCAGCAGCAGCAAAGACAGAAACAACACACATATCTTAAAATACTCATCACTGCCAATTATTAAAGAAATGCAAATCAAACTAAACTGAGGGAGCACCTTACACCAGCCAGAATGGCTATCATCAAAAGTCTACAAACAGGACTTCCCTGATGGTGCTGCGGTAGAGAGCCCGCCTGCAGTGCAGGAGACAGGCCTGCTCCCTGGCCTGGGAAGATTCCACACGCCCTGGGGCAACTAAGCCCCCGCTCTGGAGCCCCCGAGCTACACCCCTGAACCCTGCGCACTCAAGAGCCCACTTTCCGGAACAGGGTCAGCCACCCCAACGAGGAGCCCCCGCACTGCAGCTAGAGAGGAGCCCCGCAGGCCACGGGGTGAGAGCTCTCACACGGCGGGGAAGACCCGGCACGGCCATAACGAATAACTAAGGTTTTAAAGGCCTACAAACAACAGATGTTGGGTGCGGAGAAAAGGTGACCCTCTTACACTGTTGGTGGGAATGTGAACCACTATGGAGACCGTAATTTGAAAAGAGACACGCACACCCATGTTCACTGCAGACTATATTACATTAGCAAGACACAGAAGGAACGTAAATGTCCATCAGCAGAGGAATGGGTAAAGAGGATGTCATACAAATATCTAACGGAATATGACTCGGTCACAGAAAAGAATGAAACAATGCCACTTCCGGCAACATGGATGGACCTAGAGATTATCAGACTAAGTGTAGTACATCGGACAGAGAAAGACAAATATATATCACTCATAGGTGATAGCTAAATAGATGATACAAATGAACTTGTTTACAAACAGAAACAGAGTCACAGAAGTAGAAAACAAACTTATGGTTATCCAAGTGGAAAGGTTGAGGGGAGGGATAAATCAGGAGTTTGGGATTAGCATATACACAATATATATAAAATAGATAATCAACAAGGACCTATGTATAGCACAGGGATCTCTACTCGATACTCTACAATAACCTATATGGGAAAAGAACCTGCAAAAGATGGTTTTACATAAATATATATATACATGTACATATGAAACCGAGTCACTTTGCTGTACACCTGACTCTAACACAAGATTGTAAATCAACTGTACCTCAATGTAAAACATAAATTAAGTCAAAATACATCAAGAAGTAATAAATTTAAGAAAAGCAAGAAAATGTATAATTCAAGATTCAGAAATGGCATTGTGTGAGGGGAGAGGCAGAGGTGTAGGAATGGGGATGATCTGATTGGAGAGGGCATCCTGGGTATTCTAAGGGGCCCTGAGACTCTGTTTCTGAATGTGACAAGGGGGCACATGGATGGCCATTTTATTTTTAAAACTGTATAATTTTATAATTGTATAATACATTAAATATATGTATTATACACCTTACATATATGCACACACACACACACACACACACACACACACACACACACATATATACAAATATATATGAGGTATTTCATGGGAAAGAAGCCCCCATGCACACTTTTCTGAACAGCATGGGGAACAGATTATGGTCCCACAGGGAACGAATTTCTCAATGGATTTTCCCCTAGCTTTTAATCCATCATACACTTTTATCAGAGTGATATACTGAGACAGGATTCAGTCAAGCTTGGAAACAGAGCTGACATCGAAGGACCTGATGATAAACATGACCTTACACGAGAAGCTATAAAAAGCCATGTAACATAATGAAAGCTCTCCGCTGCCTCCCAGGTGAAAAATCTCCATTAGCAGAGATTTAACGCCATCTAACAGAGAATAGCTGAAGGGAAGATCCTGCGTGAGCCGGCAAACAGCACAGGCTGGGACTGACTCAACCACACAGGTGCACTTCCAACGGTCAAGGCTGACAGTGACCTCTAAAGCATACTTGAAAATAACAGTTCTTCTGCTACACGTATATTCACTTTGCTCCAGAAGAACTGACACCTGCTTTCAGCTGCTGAAGAAACCGAATTCTTTCGCAAAGCAGTGTAAATGCTCACCTGTGTTTGACCATTTTTTGATCGTGGCAAAAATGACTGAAGAATCTTGCATAGAACAAGTGCATGACAGCGTGCTCCTTCCCGCCAATGTACAAATCCACAGGCATCCAGTAATCTGCCAGGGCTGCGCTGAAAGGGCTGGGAGGAAGAGAGGTGGTCATTTATTAAAAAAAAAAAACAAAAAACCTACTTTGTTACAACTGCATAAATTAGACAGACATTATAATTTGCATATGCCCTGAAAAAAATTATGTGAAAGAAAAACAGTGATTTTTATTTTAAAATATAATGAGAAGCTTATATAAGAGAGGAGAAAAATGTCAGAGCAATATTAATTTATGAAATTTACAAGAACTGTTTTAGAAGCCATTGCTGACATATTTTAACAAACATGATTTTCATGTAGAATGAGGACAAAAGGAAAATATACCTGCAATAAAGGTATTTCTGTACAAGGCATATATTTGACGGGTTTTATTTTAATTTTTATTGTCATAGACAATAGAGACTTTTGAGTTCTTACCAATAGAGGGCAATATGGCACTTAAAACGGAGACTCTCATGCAGATACTAAACATTCATTTTAAAACAGAGATTCTGTCTTAAAAGTAGCCTCAAAATGCAGATGGTCAACAAGAGCCTGTATATGCCTCTTAAAATGCCCTGAGCATACGTAGAGTAATTAAAACAGCCCAACTCTCTCTCACCCAACAGGTATTTTTTGGTCAATGGAGGTCCTAAAAAAAAAGCTTCCTCACTGGAAGCATCATTCTCAATCCTAATGGATGCCAGGGAGGAAAAGGCCACTCCCTCTGTTTCCTGGCTGGGGTGGGGTTGGTAGGGGTGGGAGGGAGAAACAGCGCTGGCTGGGGACAGATCTCTTCATCCCCAAGGTAAGGCCCTCTTGAGGTATCCAGTGAGGCAAACTTTGGCCTGTGGAGGATCTGCGCCCCATGGTTTCCCGTATTTGTGACTTCTCCTCCCCACACCTCAAGCACATTTTCCCCCAGCATGGACCTTCGCTCCAGCTCGGGCTGGGAGCAGGAGCCGCGGCTCGGCAGGAGGGCCTGGCCAAACACCACGTGCTTGCATCTGAGTACAGCTTGGCTTTCTCTCCTCCAGCTATGACGCCAGAATTCTGGAAAAACTTTAAACAATGTTTCTATGTGAAAAATGGCTCCCTGGAGAAATGTGACGGCTCACGCAGGTGACAGAAAAGCAAGGGAAGTCAAGGATGGTGCCTGAAAGCAAGCTTGAAGTAAACTGAGGAGTGAGACAAGGAAAGTAGCTACAGCTGGGGCCCATGATCTATGCTGGGAACCGCCCAGTGAGACCACAGCGCAGCACGGAGATGCACGGCAGCATTTTATGAGGGAATGATGTGGTGGGTGGGATTCCAAACCGGGGGCTGTGAAGGTCTCAGGATGCGTCTCACCACTCAGGGGCCCTCATTCAGCCAGAGTCTCTGTCATCTGTAGGAAGGCTTTCCCTTGAAGCTTTCTGAGAGGTGGAGAGTCTGATTTCCCCTGCACTGTAAGGCTGCTCTTCCTAAATTATTGTTGCCATTGTTGAGTCGCTAAGTCTTTCCGACTCTTTGCCATCCCATGGATTGAAGCATGCCAAGCTTTCCTGTTTTTCACTGTCTCCCGGAGTTTATCCAAGTTCATGTCCATTGAATCAGTGATGCCATCCAACCATCTCATCCTCTGCTGCCCTCTTCTCTTCCTGACCTCAGTCTTTCCCAGCATCAGGGTCTTTTCCAATCAGCTGGCTCTTCGCATCAGGTGGGCAAAGTATTGGAGCTTCAGCCCCAACATCAGTCCTTCCAATGAACATTAAGGGTTGATTTCCTTTAGGATTGACTGGTCTGCTCTCCTTACTGTCCAAGGGACTTTTAAGAATCTTCCCCAACACCACAGTTCAAAAGCATCAATTCTTCAGCACTCAGCCTTCTGGTCCAACTCTCACAACCATACATGAAATGGAAGGCAATAAAGGCTCCTTCGAAAGGGAAGACCCAGAAGAGGGGCTCTCCGTGGGTTGGCCAGGGTCGCCCGGTTGGTCCCAGCCGCAGCAGCCCCCGTGTCCCTTCTGCCTCTGCCTGCTGCCGCTCACTCTGGCTCCTGCCCATTTCCGGAGCCTCCACGTGACTCGCAGAGCAGCAGGACCCGGGCAGGCAGGGGCGCCGTCTCCCTGGGAATACACTGCCTCCCAACCAGGGAGGAAAACGGGGGCATTCTGACACTGGCCCACAGGGCTTCAGCACAATGGCTCTCCCGTGGGCAAGAGCGGCTGGCAAGGCCTCTGAAGCGCAGCGCCTGTGGTTCCCGTGCTCTGCGCCGGTTCTCTTTTGTTCTCGTTTCCTTCTCCACCATCTACCTATTGCTCTCTCTCTCCCTTATTTATTTTTGTCAAAGAAGCACATGCACAGAGCTGGAAAAAAGAGTCCCGAAAGGTTCACAAGGTACAACAGTGGAGTCCAGCCCCATTCCTTGACTACCCTCCCCCCACCTCCTACCTGTCACTTGGCCACTTTTAAACCTTTCAGATGTTCCCCACCCCCCGGCAATTACTTAAAAACATATTTATATGCTTTGTTCAGTTATCAGTTTTGGAAAATCATCTAGTGACCGTATGTGCTAAGAGGTCACCGCTCTCAGCTCACTGACTATCTTCTACCCTCCCTGTACACTTGCATCATTATTTTCATTTAAGTTAATAACTTTACATATTTATAACTGCAGGGCCAACAGGGGTATTACAAAAGCTCTTCCTTTTACTCTTTTTTTTTTTTCCTATGAAGTGAAGTGAAGTCGCTCAGTTGTGTCCGAGTCTTTGTGACCCCGTGGACTGTAACCTACTAGGCTTCTCTGTCCATGGGATTCTCCAGGCAAGAATGCTGGAGTGGATTGCCATTTCCTTCTCCAGGGGATCTTCCCAACCCAGGTATTGAACCCGGGTCTCCCGCACTGGAGGCAGACGCTTTAACCTCTGAGCCATACCTGGGATTTCCTTGGCTCTGAAGAGCTAATGTAATAACTGAACACACTCACTACAAGAGCCTGTTTCAAAGAACACAGCTGACCCACGGCTTCCAGCTCTTCCATCTCTGGACCCACCCGGTGTTGATGGCAGCCTGCGCCCTCCTGGGAGGAGTGGACCAGAGCAGGCACTGCCTCCTGGCTTGGGACTCTCGGTGTTTCCCATCTGGCCTGCTCAAGAATTTTCAAGCTCTGCTGGGGTCTGAGGCTCCTCAACCCAATCCTTCTGCCTTCGCCCTTTTCTTTCATCGGTGTCAGACCTATATCCCAGTCCAGGGCTCGCCTGCTGACTCCTGCTCCCTCACCTCTCTATTCCCCAGAGGCACCTGCCCCCATAAATCTCTTGCCCATTGAATTCTATCTTGATGTTTGCTTCTTGGAAGACCCAGACCAACAGCTGGTCATGAATTCAGCAGGGCTTTCTGTACCTCTGAGTATTCTGAGGGTCAGTATATCTGAAGTAGTACCAAGCAGAATCCACAAAGGTATCCATCGTATCTGTCTCTCTTGTGGCTGTTCCTTTGCACCTAAGAAGAGAAGAAAGTTCATTGATTGGTTTCTTTTTAAGTTTTAATGCATTTTCCACCAGCTTTTCAGAAAACTATAACAATTAGTACAAATTCAAAATGTCACAAGAACAATGCCACATCATGAAAAGAACAGTTCACGGTATGGGCTCTCTTTGTACTGCAGAGTACACAACGCTTTAAAGAAACTGAAAACTGTAAACCTTCGACAATCAAAAGCCCTCTTCTCTACTTCTCTGAGTTGAACGTGGCAGAACGTCTACCAGGAGTCTGATCTCCTTATGCACTCGCTTCTCTCTTAGGCATGTCACGGCTGTCTTTAGCCAATGCCTACTCCTCTCGGATGCTCATGGGGCATGTCGATTTATGAAGAGAAGTTGAAAACCAAACGTAGTGAGATACTGCACTGAAAAATGAACTTGGCTTTTTAATTTTTTTTCTATCTCTACCTCTTGGGTGAGAGGAACATATATCCTCATGGGGTGACCTCAGGAAGATAAGTCACCATGGAGACCCAAAGGCAGAAGTGTGCTGGAGCAGCTCATAACAGTTTGTGAGGATTGGCTCTTGGGATCTCTTTCCAACAGTGGGACGAGGGAGTGATGCCAAAGGGTCGTCTGAAGTTAGCCCTCGGAGGAAGTACCTGTACAATAGAAATGGGCCAACACTACAAATCAGAAGGCCCCTTCCAATGACCTATTTAGTACACACTCACCAACACACCACGGTCTAAAGGAAGGCTCCTTACAGAAGGTGAAGATAGCCCCCCAGTTAAGACAGTAAACAGAGGAAGGTGTGTGGTATATGAAGGGTTGAAAAGAAAAAGCAAGGCTCATCCTAGGGATGTGATCCGTGGAGAGGACTGAGGTTCCATAAGAGCCCAACTACCAAGCCAATTTTGAAACATGTCAGTAGGATGACGGCCCAGCGGACTGGAGCCCTACGCCACCACTTCTGGGAAGGCAAGAGACAGTACCCTTAGCCAAGCCTGGCCAAGGAAGGTGCTTGGCTCCCTTGAAGACCCCTCAAAGGCATGGATCAGTAGTGGACAGGGGTTGACAGCTATTAGCAGGGACCCTTTGTGGCTGTGAGAAGCCACAGCAGGACAACACAGCTCGGATTCCAGGCTTTCCCTTCTGAAGCATAGAAGTGGGACCAACCACGCCTCCCAATGTTGCCTTCTTGGCGGGATGAGTCCTTAAGGAGGGAGAGAGGGTTGTTCTTGGAAAATTTGAGGAGGGGGATGATGTGCCCCACAGAGGAAGTGATGAATCCTTTGCTAACTTAGCATGTAAGGGCTTCAGTCTGTTTTTAATTTTAAAAATAAAAGAAGGCATTTTAAAAAAGTAAAAGAAGGGTTGCCTTTATGTGTTGCATATGTGAAGCAGTTGGTACTGGCTTTCCGAATATTACTGGAGGAAACAGTCACTCCCCACCTCCTGCTTATTAAATGGAAGTGGTGAGCAGAGAACACAGGAGCCCACACCTGGCCGGGCTCTGGGCTCCGGCCTCATGCCTCTCAGCTGGGGGCCTCCCACTGGGAACAGTGGTGGTTCCAGGGTCAGGGGTTTATCGGAGAGAGCCCCAAGGGACCCTAATCCTGTTTCCTACCACCCAGGACTGCTCTAAGAATCTGATCTCAACAGTGCATGTCTAAACGAAAGCCAGGTCTCTTTATTTGGAGAGCAGGCAATCAGAACACACACTATTTGGGGGAAATAATTAGAAGATAAATGTCTCTTCTTCCTCACCGTTAGGGCACGCATACGATTTAGAAAGAAATCGCAGGACTCAACTAAAAGGGGCTGATATCTGATCAAAACTTGCCATGTTGATTTTTTAAATGGTCATGGTGGATTTGAAGATGACCAGCACCTTTTATGGCTGACACTAAAAGCTGGATTATACAGAAGAGACTGCTTGGTAAGCAGGCAGTACAGACAATGATGACGGTGGCAGTGTTATTTCCATTATTAGCTCCAACATTAATAAGACCAAAACTGGGTGGTGAGCACCGAGCCAAATGCTTCCCAGGCTTTATCTCATTTAATCCCCAGTAACTCTGGGGATGATGAGGTAGACACTACTGATGTTCCCACTTTGCAGATGGGTAACTAGGGTTCAGAGAGGTTGAGAAATCTGTTCAAGGTCTTGGAGCTCAAGGGTAACGAATCTACCTCTGCTGGATCTAGTGCCCATGGCTCTTACCACTGGGCTGTCCCCTTGGCCACACAGGCTCAGCAGCTCTCAGCCCTGCATGCTCATCAGATTCATCAGGGAGCCTTGGCCAAGCCCACGCCTGGGGTCTGCTCTCCAGGAATCAGTAGACAAGGTAGATCTTGTCCCCATCACCAAGGCCCTGGGCTGCCACAATGGGTGGGCTGCAGGCTGCCCATGTCTCCAACAGAGAAGTACTTTGTTACTGCTTATCAACAAAAAGGGTGTGCTATCTCTCCCCTACCTGGCCTAGAGCTTCTTACTTCCTGCAAGAGCCATCGCAAACCTCAAAACTGCCCGAGTGAGCACGTGGGTGAGCTGTTGGCAGGCAGGGCAGAATGTCGCTAACCCTTCCAGTTACAGAGTGCCCGCTAGGAGCCACTGTGCAGAGGTCCATGTGTTCACTCTCCCCTTCTGAAAGCCCGTCACGGGGTAATTTTCACTCCTGATAGGAAATCGAGGCTCAGCGAGCTTATGCGACTTCCCCAAGGCCACGCAGCTAGTGAAGAGGCCGGGCCAGGACTTGAAGCCGCGAGCGCTGCCTCGCCTGAGCCGTGCACTCCCGCTACTGATCAGCCACTCGGCTGCGTCTGACTCTGCGGCCCCACGGACTGCAGCACATCGGGCTTCCTTGTCCTTCACTACCTCCCAGAGTTTGCTCAAACTCATGTTCATTGAGTGGATGGAATGCCATCCAACTAGGTGGTTACCTAATTACTCACCTAGAGGTGGTAGTAAGAGGACTAAGTTATTTAAACTTTGCAACAACCCCATCATGATCTACAAGGCAGAGAAAAGTGGCTTTTCCATACAAGGACAAAGGGAAATACTACACTTTGGTATCTGTTAATTTACTTTTTAATCAGTTGGAATGGCACCCTAAAAAATCACATGGGAGGGACTTCCCTAGAGGTCCAGTGATTAAGACTTCGCCTTCCAACGCAGGGGGGAGGGTTCGCTCTCTAGTCAGGAGCTGAGACTCCGACATGTCTCAGGGCCCCAAAATCAAAAACCAAAGCAGAAGCTACACTGTAAAAAATTCAATAGAGATTTTAAAAATGATCCACATCAAAAGATCTTAAAAAAAAAATGGGAGACACGCCAGTGAATTGACAGAAAACATAATCCTACTTCCAAAATGAGAATTAAGGAGATATGACATATTTCAGGATATTAAAGAAGGAGACCCCTGAGTACACTTGTCCTCGTAGCTACTATTCTGCTGCTTGTGATAAATCTCCACTGTTATCACAGTCACTCTGTGGGACAACTGCAAGGCATTTCCCTTTTCTCTGAGAAGCTCTTTGGAATATATAATGAAGGAAAGTGGTCTTTTCCAAAGCTATGGTGAAAATGTGTAGCTTTTCCATCAGTTGGATCGGCTGTTTGAGGGGAAGATGTGAATTGATATTGCTGCCTCCACCAGCCCAGAGAGAGGAGAGGGCACCCATCACAGGGCTGGGCTCCAGATTCCAACCTCCTCTTTCTAAGGTTGCAAAAGACCTATGTTATTCTTTCCAACCAAGCGAAGTCTGAGAGGAGAGTTAGCAGAAGGAGGGACGGGGGAGTCTGGCACTCCAGCAGGGGCTGGGCCAGCCAGGGTTGCAGCCAAGGGTGTGGCTCCTCACCTAGGGCAGGAGCAGTTTACCCACTCGGAAGCTGACGCCAGTGGGGAGCCTCCCTTGCCGGTGAAAGAGGTGATGCTGGGCAAGGTCACGGGCAAGTCCTCCAAAGGCACGGGCACGGGCCCGCAGGCCGGACAGTGGACCATGGGGATGGGCGTGCCCCAGTACCGCTGCCTCGAGATCAGCCAGTCCTTCAGTTTATCGCTCGTCACGTCACCGCCCACTCTCTCCCTCCGGGCTTTCTGAGTCAGGGCTAGAAACGCATCCTGCCGCTTCATACCTGTGAACTGAGAGGGGAAGGAGAGCGGTCAGAATGAGCTGAGGCCACCACCCTGGACTGCCACTGTCTGGAAATACGTATCTGGGGAGAAGAGAGAGCTCTGAAAGGTAAAGCCAGTTTTGGTCAACTGCCTCAAGGAACCAGTTTCCCTGGAGGAGGTCATTTTTCTCAAGCAGAAGATTCCCAAAATAAGGTATTAGCTATTCCGACAACGATACTATTCAGGGATCAGGTTCAACTTGGAGTGGAGAAGCTTTTAGATCTTGAAAAAGAACATCATTTTGGGCTTCCCTGGTGGTCCAGTGGCTAAGGCTCCATGCTCCCAATACAGGGGACCTGGGTTCAACCTCTGGCCAGGGAATTAGATCCCACGTGTCGCAATTAAGAGTTCACAAGCTATGATAAGATACTGTGCGGCCAAAATAAATAAATAAAAATAAATAACAATAGTAATAAAAGAACATTATTTTGGTTTCGTAGATTTAGAAATGAGGCTGCAAGACTGTTCGGTGTGGGGATGAAGGCAATGGTAAACAGTAGGTTGTACCTTGCATTGAAAGGAAAATGCATCGTGAAGCTCATGTGAAGACCCTGAGTTTAGAAGTGAATTCTTAGGCCCCACCAACCTCCGCAGAGCCGCTCAGTCTCTCTGTGCCATCTGGTGTCCTTTCAATGACTTCGGAGTAGGACAGGCTCAGTGTTTGGGCCAAGGCGGAGTCCTCTAAGCTGGTGCTGGGAATTCCTGTTTAAGGTGAAGAAATACAAAATGTCTTCTCTGCAAATGCCCAGATCACAAAAGGACTGCCAGCACTGATACTCAGCGTTAGCTTTTGAAGGGAGACTCTATCTTTTTCAGTCAGAGAAATTATCAAATCACATCACATTCACTGAGAAGAGGAAGAGGAGTCTTGGGAAACTCACCACCCTGACACATGGTGTTCCGTACTGACGCTACTTTCGGTTAAGTCTTATTCCTTTGTTTGCTTTCTTTAAAAACAATTCCTTGTAATTCCAAAATATACAATTTTGGGTGCTTTTGTCACTTAAACAGTGACTCACAAGCACCTGGGGAAGCCTGGTCTTTGAATTCCTTCAGTGACACAGGACAGTGGGGTGCTCTTGATCAGCAGGGCTGACTCTGCTGGGTCTCCCAGCCCCCGAGAAACATCCACTCGGGCAGGAGGTGGGAAGCTGGCAACTGTTTCTCCATACTGTGCTCTGTTCCCAGAGGCAAGAGTACATTCTGAATAGACATTTAGTCTTCAACCCACAGACGCCCTTGGGGAGACAGAGCTGAGCGTAAGGAAATCGCTCATTCAGAGGATCAGGGCCTGCTGTTTCAGCTCCAGCTCTTCAGAAAACCAGGCTTTTCAGCTGTCAGTTCCGTAGGCCAGGGTTTCTCCACCTGCGCCCTATCTGACATTTGAAGTTGGTTGTGGGGCTGTTCTGTGCAGTGTAGGAACTGAAGAGCTTCCCTGGTCTCTACCAGCAGAAATGTTCCTACAGTTGCCAAACGTCAGTTGATGCCCAAATCACCCCTGGTTGAGAACTCGTGTTGTAGGGTCAGCTGTCAAAATTGCTGACATCCTTGTAGACACAGCGCGGCAACTGAGAGAGAGAAAACTAAGGGTCACACACACGTCAGATCGCCACGAACAAGGAACGCTGCCCTACAAGGGTGATTTAATGTTTGGGGTGTGGGTTCTAAACCTCTTTGGAAAGATAGAAAATGCCACAGTATGACGGAAGGCTCTGTGGTGTTTGTTCTAGCTGAGATGATTGACAAAAAAGCATCTAATGAAGCAAATAAACTGTCAGAGTGGGTGAGGACAGATGGCAAGCAATGAAGACTGCTGAGGACGGGGGAAAGTCATTTACTCCATTCCTGTGGGGTCTGGGGTCACTCAGAGCAATCTTCACATGGAGACGTGATCACAGGTTTACCTGACTGCATAAAGCTCGCGCTGGCCACCGTGCTGGTCACGTGGGGCTCAGCAGAATGTAAGCCATTTGTAACAGGCCGGTAAGATAGTGAAAACTCGACTTCACCTTGTTGACTTTCGTTTCTGTTATTCTTGGAGGGCAACAGACAATAACTTAGAAAATGTTAATTATGGAAGTATGCGAAATGAGGACAAGAGGAAAAATGATTTTCCACGCATACCCAAGAAAATCAGATTTCTCTTTTTCTTTTTCCCTTTTCCTTCAGAACTCTCAATATTGTGCCAGTACTTTGACTCAAAATACCAAATGAGGGGGGAAAAAAAAGCCACATCAGCAAGAGGTTCCTTTACTGTTCAACTTGGCTGGCTATATTAATGAATTTTACTAATTATAAGATGCATTAAAGTACTAGAAGGAGTTATGTCCCTTAAGCAACATATTTTCTAGGTTAAACTGTCAGATAAAAATGACGTGAATGGCTAAATATCTGTTTTCTGGGGTGTGTTTCTTCAACTCACTTTGTCAAAAAAGGATCTGAGGACCGTGAGGAAAAACATGGTTTCGATAAGCAATGCTATTTCTTCTGTGTGCTAGGAGATAGACAGTGTGGCAGGAACTTTCTCTGCAGCTTCCAGCACACTGGTGAACCTTCTCTGAAGGTTCCAGCATACTGGTGACGGGCTGGGATCTACAGTAGGGAAGGTGTAAAAGAGAGATGCTCGGGTCCCCCGCAGGGCAGGTCTTGGATGGGATATGATTAAGTTCCATCCCCTGGTTCAACCCGAGACTTCCTGTTAGGTGAGGATAGTTTAGAACACTCAGCAATGAGTAAGGCCACCAACCGCGTACTACCTACAGCTCTACAAACGCCTTTGATTCTAGTGCTATTTCACAATCCCTTTCCTGCACGGCTCAAGTTCACCCCCTCCACTAAGTCTTCCCCTCAAAGTTAGCCCACATCAATCATGTGTCTCAGTAGCTGCTGCTGCTTCTATGAGTTCTGAAATGGGATTCTTATCAGAGTAGTATTGTTCCCCACATTGTATAGGCAAGTCTCACCAACTAGTTCCACTGGCAAAATCTATGGGCCAGATATTTTTGATTATTCTCAGTAGCAAGATGCAATATACTCAGTGTGTTTTCAAAATGCAATGCTTTAAATAAGAGACAATGAAATGAAGGGACACTCATTTTTACAAAGAGGCAAAACAGATCATGGAATATATAGCCAGCTCTTCCAGGCTAGCATTTTGATCTTAATCCTGCTAAAGACATCCACCTGATTACATTTTACTAGCTACTTACCTATTTTTGCATCTAGAGAGCCCTCCAAGTCAGCTTTGGCCAAGATGACGACCGGGACTTCCTGCTGGGTGAGCATGTTCACGGCCGTCACGGGCGTCAGGCAATCTGAAAATGAGGGTGAACAACGGTGGAGGCCCGTCAGCTGGGGCTCTAACACCCTCTGCGTCTCAGAGGAGACAAGTGAGAAAAAGCTTTAGAACCTCTGTGTTTTGTGCTAATATTATAGAATTTGTTCTTTGAAGGTATTAACAGGTAATTCACACTAGCGGAGAATCAAAAGATAAAACAAATGCATGAACATATTCATTCGTGCTCCTCACCAAAGAAGTGAAAATGGCACTTTTGCTTTCCAGAAGGTGGAGGAAAGATGCTCCTACCACCTCCCTTATCCTTTTGAAAAGTACCCATGTATACAGAAGAAAGAGAAAACCAACAATCTACCTATGGTGAAACTAAAAGATATCTGGAATTTTAAACCATAACACTCAAAGACAGAAGTGGATAGGAAAGGAGAGAACGACTGAGCAGAGATCTGATTTTCACACATACAAACACAAAATCGCTCCTTCCCATGATCCATTTCTAAGGTGATACCAGAGGCTGTGGTCCAGCAACAAGTGCAAGTGAAGTCGCTTAGTCATGTCCGACTTTTCGACCCCAGGGACTGTAACCTATCAGGCTCCTCTGTCCATGGGGTTTTCCAGTCAAGAATGCTGGAGTGGGCTGCTATTTCCTTCTCCAGGGGATGGACCTGACCCAAGGATCGAGCCTGGGTCTCCTGCATTGCAGGCAGACGCTTTACCATCTGAGCCACCAGGGAAGCCCTGTGAAAGGAAGGGGTAAATCAAGAAAAAGGCAGACACGGAATCCAGGAAACAAACAGGGAATCCAGCAAAGAGAAGAGGGCAGGGACATCTGCAGAGCAGAGACAGGCAGAACCCCTAGGATGGCAGATGCCGGGAGAAGGACCAGGTTACATGTGAACAGGACAGAAAGCCCTAGGAAGCAGCATCACGGGAAAAAGGGGATGGGCAGATTATCTGACAGACCGGAATATGTAGAAAACTGGAAAGGCATTTTAAAGAGCCTCTGGGAGGGCGTGGGAAGACAATCAGAAATTCAAAGAACACAAAACAAATGATAAAAAAAAAAAAAAGAGAACATCATGAACTTCAGGAAAAATAGAAAGTTATATAAAAAGGAAAATGTAATCAGAGTATATTTGGCTCAGACCAATATTTATGTGGTCATAACAAAACACTTAATTTGGAATTATCCAAACAGTAGATAATTGTCCAAACAGACCACAAATCTCTGGTCTATAACAGAGAAACGGCTCGGGCACAGGCTGCCAGCTGACCCCCTGTCTGTCTTGCCCTCTGATTCAGCAGCAGAGTGTTTGGCTGGACACACAGCTGCGTAGCTAATGGCAGCGCTGCTCAGCCCCCCTCTACCAGGTGTGGCCAGGGCGTGCGCGCAGAAGAGCGTGAAGACACGCTTGCAAAGGGGAGGAGCGGCCCTTCTTCCCCCAATGCAGAGGATATGCGGGACAATCTAGAACACACAGATAAGGGCGCATCCTGGAGGCACCAAGCAGGACAAAAGGGCGAGCCGCGGCCCGGCCACCTCGCAAGGCAGACTTGTCCTACCCACTCTTTGTTTCATGTGTGCAAGATATATACTTCTTGTTACTCACTAGTTTTCCAGGACTCTGTCACGCCACCACACGTACATCTTAGGTAACATGTTCCCCAAATCTTTACAGGAGGTTGGGTGAGGAGGCTACAGTCATTGCTGTTGTTAGTACCCTCTGAAATTTCATGTAATATATATATATATGTTACTTAGATTTTTTAAAACACAAATTAATTTTTATAAAGAGAGATGGAAAGTCATCTTGAAGTATTACTGTTTACTGGCTACATTGGGAAAACTTTCAGACGGGTACCATCAAGGCGTCCCTGGTGGCTCAGTGGTAAGAATTTGCCTGACAACATAGGAGACGCAGGTTCAATCCCTGGTCTGAGAAGATCCCACACTGCGGAGCCACTAAGCCCATGTTCCTCAGCTGCTGCGCCTGAGCCCTTAGGGCCCAGGAGCTGTAAGTATTGAGCCCTCGAGCCACAGCTACTGGAGTGTGCTCTAGAGTCCGTGCTCAGCAGCAAGAGAAGCCCCCGCAACCCAAAGAAGCCCTCGGAGCAGTGAAGACCCAGCACAGCCGAAAGATAGATAAATAAAATCAGATCAGAAGGGCACCGTCACTGTGAAGTCGCGCTGGAATTCGTAGGTCATTTGGACAGACACTCTAAACTGATTAGCCCTTTCAGAAACCAATAAAAGCAACATGTGAAAAGAACTAAAAAAGGGTTCATAAACTTTAACCAAAAAAAAAAAAAAAAAAATCACACTCTTGGGGATGTTTTCTTTCTTTCTTTTTTTGGTTGGGGGAGGGGGGAGCTGTTTTCTAAGGAATTAATTGTACAGAGGCAAAGAACTGTCTCCCTAATAGCCCAAACACGAAAAAGGCCAAATATTCAACATGATAGGGAAGATTTAGAATACATTGAGTTGATAGAATATTATGCATGGATTAAAGACAAGCCTGCCTAAAAACTAAGAAACATTTTCTGATATCATATTAAGTCAAAAATGAAAAAACAAAAGACAGGAGCAGTCTCATTTTTAGGATGAGTGTGTGTGGGAACATGAATTTAAAAGATGTATGACCACATGCAAAAGAATAAATGAAACTTAATTTAAAAATGGATTAAAGACCTAAATATAAGATCTAAAACTATAAAAGTCTTAGAAGAACACACAGGTGTAAATCTTCACGATCTTTGACTAGGCAATGGCGTCTTAGATATGACATCAAAAGCAAAATCAACAGAAGGAACAAGCATTAATAGATAAATTGGACTTCACCAAAATTTAAAACTTCCAAGCTTCAAAGGACACCATCAAGAAAGTGAAAAGAATAGTCACAAACTAGAGGGCATTTATGTAATCACATACCTGATAAGAAGCTTGTATCTAGTATCAAGAACTATCAAAACTAAAGAATAGAAAGACAACTCAATTAAAAATTGAGCAGACGCTCTGAATAGATATTCCTCTACAGAAGATATGTAAATGGCCAGTAAGCCATTTTGAAGCCACAGTGAGATAATGCTTCACACCCATTAGCATGACCACCACAAAAAAGACAGTGACAAGTGCTGGCAAAAGTGTGGAGAAACTGGATCCCATCGCACCACCTCTGGGCATGTAAAATAGAGCACCTGCCGGTTCCTCAACCAGTTAAATATAGAGTTACTATTAACATAAGACCCAACAACTCAGTTCTTAGATACATACAGGAAGGAATAAAACTGTATATCTGTACAAGAATCTGTACCAAAGGTATCAGCAGCTAGCTAGACAGTGGAAACCAAAATGTCTATCAACTGATGAATGACAAATAAACTGTGGCATATAATGAAGTATTATTCTGAAATAAAAAGGAATGAAGTATTAACACATGCTACAACACTGGATGACTTCGAAAACATTACACTAAGTGAAAGACGCCAGTCACAAAAGAACAAGTACCATGTGAGTCCAGCAGGCAAATCTATGGAGAAAGAAAATAGGTTAGTGCTTTCCTGGGGCAGGAAATAGGAGGTATTGAGCCTGATTGCTAGAGGGTATGGGATTTCTTTGGGTTGGGGGGGTGGTGGTGATGAAAATGTCCTAAAATCGACAGTGGTGATGGCTGTACAACTCTGTGGATATACAAAAAACCCACTAAACTGTACACTTTAAATAGATGAATTTTATGGTATGTGAAATTTATATCAATAAAGTCATTATCAGAAAAATACGAAAAAAAGTAAAGTATGGATTAAAGGGTTGGACTTTTTTCACTTTCCGACATAAAGGTCTGTTGTGACTGGTTTTCAATTAGGAAAAAAGTGTATATTTGAATTTACATGTGAGCAGATTTGTAATGCATGCCCTACAGCAACGCGCCTGCTGTACCCAGTCACAGCCTATTTCTCAGAAAGAACGAAAGTTAAGATCTGAAGCTCTCGGTCAGCGTCGGCGTTCTCCACATTTCTCATGAGCTGTGTGCTGGCAAAGTGAAGCAGGAAGTGAGGGAGAAATCCCAAGTAACTGAAGCAGTTCACATAGGGGTTAAATCCCAGCTAAACGCCTTAGGAAACACAAAGGATTACTAACTTAACAGCCAGTAATTACAAAGGAACCATTCTAGGCAAGAAGCTGCCCTCTCTCTCAGGAACCCCACTGCAAACAAACAGGTCTTTCATGCCCCTTGGAAAAACAGACCAGAGACTTTTGCTTGGTGCTTAGCAGAGCAGTGGTGCCTGCAACTAGGTCCCCGGATCTGTGGAAACAGGGCCCCGTGGTCAAGCAAGGGTGAGCAGATCGCCTGAAGTTCCCCTGCAGACAGTCACAGTGCAGTCAGCACAGAGAAGACGCTGGCAAGTCTGAAAGCAGAGAAACCTATTTATTTCTGCTTTATGCCAGGTTACCTGAGCTCAGGAGCTTTCTTCCGCACAGCATCTATTAACACCTGCTGAACTGAAAGGATGCGAGCAGGGACAGTTAGGTTGAAGAGCAAACTATTCCCCATAGGATTCTTTTCCTTGCCCTTTGTTCCACCCTCACGCTGATTCTATGGAGACAGGGCAAGGCAATAGCGAGGTACAAATTATTTGATGTTTGGGGGCCTCTCTCTAATGTGTCAGCGACAGGGTTCCTAAGCTGCTTATTACAGAGACCTCATTTACCCTTTAGGCAAAAAATGCATTGTATAGATCATCGGTGACTCAGAGCTGAAATGCATGGTTCAAAGCCCCAGGGTTTGCATATTTTAATATCAGGAGTGTAAGAAAAAGACTCCAGGAAAAAACAGAACAGCATCTAGAACTCCAACAATATTTCCTCCATTGATGTTTTATATGGTTTCTAGTTCCTATCAAGTCACAGCTTACGTAACATGACTTAAGTCAGAGGTAGTCAACTGAGAAGAGGAGACAATGTCAATGATTATGGAAATACACTCGATTTCAAGATCTGTATGGAGAGGGGCGATACTTTCTGCTCTCTTAAAGGAATCTGTGCTGATTACAGGATGTTGAGCAAAAACAGTGCATTTAGTCAAAAATATGAGCAATACAGTTAGCTAGGCCAAAAATCAGGGAGATGTCCAAGGAGTCTTCTAAATAAATAATTCTGAGAGCTGTCCTCACCCCTCCATCCTGATGGCCGCTGTTTCCGGGTGTTCACCACCTCTCACCTCACCACCGGGGAAGCCAGCTCTCCTGCCTTCACTCCAACACTCAAGCATCACCCTGTCCACACTCTTCCTCAGAGCCCCTCAGGGCTCCTTCTGTAGCCAGGCCCCCATACCACCTTGCCTGACAGCCCCATCACCTGCACTGCTGAGAAAACTCAACTTCCTTCCGTCACAGGATGGACCTGGGATCAGAACCTTGGTCATCTAGTGCCAGCTCAGGAGCCCATATGCAGACACCAACTCGGGGACTGTAGGAACTCGCGTGTGATCATTTCAGCTCGTGCAAGTGATAAATTCTACCACACCTATGTGCTACCATGACCTGAAGTGGTCACTGCTTTAATATTTATTTATCCTGAAAACCAGGTACTGGAGGGGAAACCAAGGCGCCTGTCTGCACGGAGCCAGTTGGCAATGGTACGTGACACTAGAGATAAGATGCTCGGGTTTAAAAGGTGACCGTAGAGGCCAAAGGAGGCAGGAGTCCACACCCCCGCAGCAGTTCCAGTGCACCTTCGGGAGAACCGCGTTACACTCGAGCACTGCACCGGCCATGAGCGACTGAGGCCACAGGTCAGTATCCAGAGGCCTGGCGTGCATACAATATTTCCTCCATTGATGTTTTATATGGTTTCTAGTTCCTATCAAGTCACAGCTTACGTAACATGACTTAAGTCAGAGGTAGTCAACTGAGAAGAGGAGACAATGTCAATGATTATGGAAATACACTCGATTTCAAGATCTGTATGGAGAGGGGCGATACTTTCTGCTCTCTTAAAGGAATCTGTGCTGATTACAGGATGTTGAGCAAAAACAGTGCATTTAGTCAAAAATATGAGCAATACAGTTAGCTAGGCCAAAAATCAGGGAGATGTCCAAGGAGTCTTCTAAATAAATAATTCTGAGAGCTGTCCTCACCCCTCCATCCTGATGGCCGCTGTTTCCGGGTGTTCACCACCTCTCACCTCACCACCGGGGAAGCCAGCTCTCCTGCCTTCACTCCAACACTCAAGCATCACCCTGTCCACACTCTTCCTCAGAGCCCCTCAGGGCTCCTTCTGTAGCCAGGCCCCCATACCACCTTGCCTGACAGCCCCGTCACCTGCACTGCTGAGAAAACTCAACTTCCTTCCGTCACAGGATGGACCTGGGATCAGAACCTTGGTCATCTAGTGCCAGCTCAGGAGCCCATATGCAGACACCAACTCGGGGACTGTAGGAACTCGCGTGTGATCATTTCAGCTCGTGCAAGTGATAAATTCTACCACACCTATGTGCTACCATGACCTGAAGTGGTCACTGCTTTAATATTTATTTATCCTGAAAACCAGGTACTGGAGGGGAAACCAAGGCGCCTGTCTGCACGGAGCCAGTTGGCAATGGTACGTGACACTAGAGATAAGATGCTCGGGTTTAAAAGGTGACCGTAGAGGCCAAAGGAGGCAGGAGTCCACACCCCCGCAGCAGTTCCAGTGCACCTTCGGGAGAACCGCGTTACACTCGAGCACTGCACCGGCCATGAGCGACTGAGGCCACAGGTCAGTATCCAGAGGCCTGGCGTGCAACTTATTCTAGAGACTGAATAAATTGGCATCTGCAAAAAGAATATTTCCACTATGAAAATTAGAATCGGAAAATTTAGAGCCAAGAGGAGCATTCCGTTTGGATTTATTTCAGAAATGACTAAAGAGGGGAGAACCAAGCAAATAAGCCGTTCAGCGCCAAAAGGAAACCAACCAGGCCAAGTCAGATGTGCTGATACCAACATGACCCTGAAAACCGGCCCATGCTAAAACAGCCTCTTAATTTCTTACATGCGAAAATATTTCGGGTTCATATAGTATCTTTCATGGCAGGAAGTCTACCTTTTATAAGTTATTAGCTAGTTAATCCCCTACTGCTATTACTTCATTTTAACTTATGTCCCAACTTAAGCACAGAGGGGGAATCGAAGGTCAGATCCACATTTTTTTAGTTTTCAATTTTAGATATTATTCCACTGCCATAGCTCTCAAGCAATCTCAAAATGTTCATGAGAGTAAAAATGATGAGTTTTCCCTTTAACCCACTGAAAAGAATCCAATTTTTCTTTTCAATAAATGGAAAATAAAACTGAGAGAGAGAGCTATACTGGACTTCAGAAGCACACACGGAAATCTTAAAAGTCTTTTCTTTATTTCAATATACAACAAAAGAAATGAAACCAAGTGATATGTGTCCTGGGCCAGCGAATTACATATGCATCTGGGTCTCGTCTGCTGTAGCCTCCCAGAAGGCAAGACTGACAGTGGCCACCTATCCATCCCTGAGTGCTCAGCACGCAGCTGGCTCTCAGTAAGTATTAACTGATCTGAATATTACTGTTGTTAACAATTATAGATCTTAAGCGGAGAGAAGCTGGGGCAACACTGTTTATACTTCCAATCTGATCAGGGAGTCTTTCCTTCTGGCTATTTTATGCATTCCAATTATTTAAAAAACCCCACAAAACTACACTACCATTCAAAAATTTTTATTAATCTATAACTTAAACAGACCTGCAATAATTCAGACTGTGTGCCTTGGGTTGAAGTTTATATAGTCTATGAAAAGTGAAGTGGGCTGAGATTTTTACAGAAATATTTACATTTCTCCTGAGACCTACTTTAATTTACAGGGGAGTTCCTTTCGCCTGCCCAGGATCCATACCCTTTCCTGTGGTAAGAGCCTGAGTTTTACAGAGCTATCCCTTCATCACGGATGACAGTCCTGGGGGGGCTATCAAGTAATAAGGTACCTGGCCTTCCTTCGGCCAACACAGAGGCCAGGGGTCCCCAGCTGTACCAATCGGACACGTTTCTCTGCAGGACAGACTTCAAACCAAGTGCCCCAAGTGTTGATGGCAGTGGTATTAAGACATTATTCATTCTTCCTGCCCCAACTCCCGTGGCTGCCTGTTCCAAGTCTTTCTACAGACTGGTTCTTCCCCACAGTTTTCCAGTATGTTCCCCTTTCCTCTGCATGAGCCAGAGATAGACTCTGTGGCTTGCAGCCTTGGACTTCAGACTAATGCACAGGCACTTCTCACCCTCACTGACCAACACTTGCTATGCCAATGTGAGGTCAGCTTGATTCTCATTAAAGACCAGGACCCTGCTGGTCTGCTCAGATCACTCTGTGAACTCTCAAGAGACACTAAAATTAAATTATTGAAAATGTTTCCTCTGTTTCTCACCAGCTTCCTTCCTGTCCCTGTCAGTATGGTTTTATTTGATGATGAGACTATAAATTAAGCACAAGATTTTATTCTTATCAGAAAAGAGCTTTGAATCTAGATTATATTTAAAGGGAAAGAGTTGAACTTTCAAACAAAAACTTAAGAAGCGGAGAAGCTACTGACTCCAAGTAACTTATTTTCAAGTCTCTTTCTGATCCTCAAGTTTTAAAATCGACACATAAAGTCAGGCCAAGGAGAGGAACAGATCACACAGGATGACATGTGTGAAAGGACCGGGAACTCTGTGAAATGTAATGCCCCGGTCTTAACTTGCCAACTCACCTTGGCCAGGGACGAGGGCCTTCCGAAAGGTTTCCTTCAAAGGGCTGTGCCCGTGCAAGAGCCTGTGGCTGGGAGAGATGGCCACGTGGGAGGCGCCATAAACGGCCTCGGGAGTGGCTGTGTAGGCGCTAGCTTTTCTCCTGTGACTTGCCCATCAACCTGACAAGAGGCAGAGCCGTTTCATTTCTCAGTCCCCACTCTGGGCTGCCGTGCTCCCCAGCCCACATCCCCTGTTCCCACCCCTCCTCAACCTCAGGCAGCGGGGACGGCAGCAGCAGGCATGTGGGGGCCTGAGATGGTCCCAGGCAGGGGCAGACAGCGGGAGAGAGAAGAGGGCCGCAGGTCCTCTTTCAGGAGGCCTCCCCAGGGCCTACCCCCAGGCCTACTTGGGGGTCTCCATCAAAGGGTGTCAGAGCATGCCAGAAAGAGGCTTTCCCCAGTTCCTGGCTCCTCTGTCCACAAATCAATAATAACTGTCAGTTATTTGTCCTGGGAAGGGCGCTATACTTTCCTCCAGGATTTATGTGATGAATACAGGCACCTACTTTTCTAAAAAGAGGTCTAAAGAGGCAGAAGGGGGTTTGTGAGCATTAACTGCTGCAGATCTCCTGCTCAGTCACCTTTAACGTGAAGTCCAGATGGCAGCCCACACAGTCCCCAATCCAGTGGGCCTGCATGCCTTTTATCCCGTACCATTCCGGAAGGTCTGCCAGCGCGTCCTGCATGGCCTGTAGGAATGAAAGGAGAATGGAGAAGCAGAAACTACAGACTGCTTAAGACAAAGCACGTGACTGGGGGCTCGCCAAGGTGGGAGAACTGGGGACACTGGGGCTCAGGAATTCACCCTTTTCCCCTTCACTGGCCAATCAGAGGGGCCCAGTAAAGGTTATACAGATGGGCCCATCATGACTCAACTTCACGAGTGGGCTTCACCCACTTCTCTATTCTCAGTGAGCCAAGGTTTCAGAGAAAGAAGAAAGTTAAGAAGAGGAAGAGATGGTTGGACGGCATCACCAACTCAATGGACATGAAATTGAGCAAACTCCGGATACAGTAAAGGACAGGGAAGCCTGGCGTGTTGCAGTCCAGGGGAAGCAAAGAGTCAAACACCACTTAAAAACTGAACAACAACAGGCTTATCTTTGATGGATGGGTTGGGGCATTCTCCTCCCCAGTCTAGAACCTAAACAAAAGAAGCACACGTTTATGAATGTTTAAACTCTAACATAAGCCATGGCTGTTCTATAGCTCAGCTATAGAATATATAGAACATTACAAGTCTACTGTAGAAGTAAAAATTAGCATAACAAAATTCATCACATTGATTTGTGTATCATTTGCTATTAGAGGTGCACATTTTATTTTCATTGATATTCGTCTAATTTTAATTCATGTGTGTGTGCATGAGCACTAAGTCCGTTGCTGTCCAAGGGACTCTCAAGACTCTACTTCATCACTACAGTTTGAAAGCATCAGTTCTTCAGTGTTCAGCCTTCTTCATGGTTCTTTACGACCTCAGGAAACGTAGCGTGCCAGGCACCTCTGTCCATGGGGATTCTCCAGGCAAGAATACTGGAGTGAGTTGCCATGCCTTCATCCCGGGGATCTTCCCAATCCAGGGACGGAACCCGCATCTCTTGCACTGGCAGGCGGGGTTCTTTGCCACTAGCGCCACCTACAGGAAAAGATGAGCCAGGACTAAAACTCAGACTGGCTGTTCAGTCTCTAAGTTGTGTCGGATTCTTTGCCACCCCATGCAGCACGACATGCTTCTCTGTCCTTCATTGTCTCCCAGAGTTTGCTCAAACTCATGTGCATTGAGTTGATGATGTCATCCAACCATCTCATCCTCTGTCATCTCCTTCTCCTTCTGCCTTCGATCTTTTCCAGCATTTGAGACTTTTCCAGTAAGTCAGCTCTTCGCATCAGGTGGCCAAAGTACTGGAGTTTCAGCTTCAGCATCAGTTCTTCCAAAGAATATTCAGTTGCTTTCCTTTAGGAATGACTGGTTGGATCGCCTTGCTGTCCAAGGGACTCTCAAGACTCTTCTTCATCACCACAGTTTGGAAGCATCAGTTCTTTAGTGTTCAGCCTTCTTCATGGTCCAACTCTCACATCTGTACATGACTACTGGAAAAACCATAGCTTTGACTAGATGGACCTTTGTGAGCAAAGTGATGTCTCTGCTTTTTAATATGCTGTCTAGGTTTGTCACAGTTTTTCTTCCAAGGAGCAAGTGTCTTTTAATTTCATGGCTTCAGTCACCATCTGCAGTGATTTTGGAATCCCCAGAAAATAAAGTCTGTCATTGCTTCCATTTTTTCCCCATCTATTTGCCATGATGTGAGGGAACCAGATGCCATGATCTTCACTTTTTGAATGTTGAGTTTTAAGCCAGATTTTTCACTCTCCTCTTTCACCTTCATGAAGAGGCTCTTTAGTTCCTCTTCACTTTCTGCCATTAGGGTGGTGTCATATGCATATCTGAGGTTATTGATATTTCTCCGGTAATCTTGATTCCATCTTGTGGTTAATCCAACCTGGCATTTTGCATGATGTATTTTACATATAAGTTAAATAAGCAGGATGACAATATACAGCCTTGACGTACTCCTTTCCCAATTTGGAACTGGTCCATTGTTCCATGTCCAGTTCTAACTGTTGCTTCTTGACCTGCATACAGGTTTCTCAGGAGGCAGGTAAGGTGGTCTGGTAGTCCCATCTCTTGAAGAATTTCCCAGTTTGTTGTGATCCTCCCAGACTTACTAACTGCATTCTTTCACCTACAGTGCACATGATTCTTACCCAATCATGTGATAAAAAAAAAAAAACACAGAGCATTTCCTGTATTTGTCATCTATCCATCCATTCTCATTTATTTGGGTGAGTCTGCAAGCTTCAGGATTCAGAAATTTATTTTGAGACATAAACTGGATTATGGACACCTGCAGGCTGACCAGAGATGTGTTCATTCATTAGTTTATTCTCCAGAATGTATTAATTCTTCAACCCTAAAGGACCTCATCCAGGCAATGGAGGCTTCAGTTCAGTTCAGTTCAGTCACTCAGTCGTGTCCAACTCTTTGTGACCCCATGGACCATAGCATGTCAGGCCTCCCTGTCCATCACCAACTGCCGGAGTATGGGCATACACAAAAGCAGGATTGCCAGAGTCCTTAACATCAATTTTATTTTCTATTGTTTTTTTGTTCAATGAGAAATTTTAACACTGTCTTTAACAGTGAACTGTATGTAGAAATAGTATTTTCTCCTCTATTGTTGACTACTCATAAAATGTAACTAAACTTTGTTGCTTAGCCAGAGGCTAGGATAATATGTTAACAGAATGAATGGAAGGTGGTAATAACTAGGATTTGTGAGAAGATTCTGGGTAATATTTTCTAGCAAAACACACAATAACCTGTATTTTATCATCTCAATCTCCTGGACTCGGTTGAAGAGTACCCCTAGCTTGCCACAAGTAGACAAAGTCTGTGTGTAGCAGCAAAGACCTGCCACAGTCAACACATAAAACTACAAATCATTTTTTAAAAATCACCCATAGTGAAGGCTGTAAGGCAATATAAGATCGGGACTCACTGAAGAAACGTTAAATTATATTCATATGTAGTTTACATGTATTGAGTTGCATACAAATTCCTTAGAAACTACCACATACATGAAGGTGTGTATGAACACATTAGCTAAGGAGAACACTTACTGCTTAAAAGAGCCTATTCCCACACTCTTTCAGATAAACTATAGTTTCTCCATATTTTCCTTTCCTGGCTGACATAAGTGGAACATGAATTTGCAGAGCTACATATTAACAGTTTAAGAAAGCTACAAAAAAAATTAGAAGCACACAGTTTCTGTTACTGACACCACAGACTTGAAAACCTGAACAACTAATTTTTGCATAACCCAGAGGTTAATGGGATTTCTTGGATTTGATCTTTGATATATCATTCTGAAGATGCATGAGGGATAAAAATGAGTCCATTGGTTAAGAACTGCAATGTAAACCTCACCTACAATAAGGCTTTCCTAGAAATTCTTTCAAAAGAAATCAGCTGCCATGGAAATTAGAAGATGGTATGCAGTATCTCAATTATGAGTGAATCATGTACCAAAGATTCCATGTTCCCATCCACTTCAACTACAATATGGCCACTGAGCTCCTTTATAGAACACGTTGTGTTTGGTGGAAGAAGAAGGGCCAGGTGGGACTTTCCTGGTGGCCCAGTGGTTAAGATTCATGCTCCCAACACAGGCAGCCCCGGTTCGATCCCCAGATGGGGAACTGCTAAGATCCAGCATCCCGCACCCTGCACAGTGCAGGCAAAAAATAAAAATGAAAAAGGTGCCAGGAAGCCCAGGGGGTACAGGGACGTGTGGAAGCACGCCAGGATCAGTATCCAATCAGCAAACCCCAGGAAACTATGGGCCAAACAGCCCAGTCCTTCACCGATCAACTGTAAGAAAGAGAAAGGGATGAAGAGGGAAACCTACAGATTAAAACTCTCAGCACACATTATCAAATTTAAAAGATGAGGGCAGGAATAAACTACATTATCCAGGGAGGCACATTTGCGTGATAATTCTCGAGGTGACTATTCTCGAGGTCAGGAGAGTGCCGACTGTGGGGTCTGGGGGGCTGTTACACCGAGAGGAGGCATGGAGAGGGCCTGCAGAGTGCCGGCGAGATCCACTATCTTGACCTACAAGGGCAGCTGCTTTAAAATAATTCAATAAACTACATATTTGTTTTATATGATTATCTGTGTTTCATTTTATAATAAAAATGTAAAAGCAAAACAAACTTTCTCCTAAGTTTGGTATTACACAGGTCGCAACTCTTCTCTCATACTGCTCCCAGAGAGCATGGCACAGGGAGACGTTGGCCTGCGAGCTCAGTAATGCTAGGACAAACTCTGGTTTTTCTTTAAGCCCCACAAGGGGCCTGGCCTAGAGCCTGGGACTGTGAACTTGAACTGGGCAAATGCTCATTAAATTCCCATCTAACTCCCTCCACTCCAGGGGGAGACTCAGAGAGCAAGACTATGTTCTAGAACCAGATCCCCAGGCCTCTAGGGAGGGAAGTAGTCTCCTTAGTAGATCGCTTCCTACGCAGAAGGCACTTATGGGAGCTCATTTAAATCCTCACCACGGGCAAGGAGTGTTAGCCTGAGGAATTTCCTGGAAGTCAGTCAGTCCACAAGCACAGGGCGGAACTGCGGAAGCGCATTACAGCAAGGTGCAGCTGACGCCTAAGTCCACACGCGTTCCTACAGCTCACTCGGCAGTGACTCCTCCCTAGCCGAGGTCCTTAAATCCAGCTTTCCGGCGTCTGTATTTCAGATAGCTTCGACTTACCATTCTCTAAGTCAAAAGAGGCACTTCTTAGAGATCTGCCTGCTTCTATTATCCTATTCATATTTGTTTCTTTTTCCTGGAAAGAAGACTCTGGTTGCAGAGTCATAGGGCTGGGGTTGTGATCAAAACTCCCTTTCTTAAGATGAGGACCCAAAGGCTCCCAGAGGTCTAACAATCTGCACAACATCACTGAGCTCCCTTGAGTGAGGCCAAAAACTCATTCCTTAAGCCTTATTTAACTATGATTCACTTTCCTCAGAAACTTGCTCCCCAACTGCACGATGAACTTGTATTGTTGAAGCTGCCCAGCATCTGAAGTCTCTCCTTTCTGGGGAGGGTAGGGAGGGGAATCACAAGATGGGTGAGTGGCGGGGCTCCATCACCAACTACAGAAGTTAGGAAGGGGGTGTTCTTTCCACCCTACTCTTCTCCTCTGTTGAAGTTAAACAAACAGTGTAACCCATCATGGGCACAGTCAGAACACTGGGGGGGACCCAGAGGCCCAGGGTCAACTGAGGGGTAGCGCAGACTTAGACAGACCATTCCTGGGACAAGATCTCAGCTGTGCTCCTGTTCTCCCTGACTCCTGCCCAGGCCTGGGTCTCCAGCTTCCCATCCAGCTGTGAGGAGCCTGATCCTCTTCTGATCAATTCTCTTTTGGCTTCAGTTAACCAGAGTAATTTCAGGTTGCTTCAACCGTTTCCTAACTGGTTGATAATGGACTTTAAAAGTTTCAACCTCTAATTTAAAAGAAGTATTTATTTATTTGGCTGTGCTGGATCTCAGTTGTGGCACATGGCATCTTCAAGTCTTTCTTGCAGTATGTGGGATTTTAATAGTGGCAAGTGGGAGCTAGCTCTCTGACCAGGGATCGAACCTGGGACCCCTGCACCGGAAGCACGGAGCCTCAGCCGCTGGACTAGAGAAGTCCCTCAACATCTTGATGTACGCTAGCAAAAACTGTACTGTCTTGATATCACTGTAGCAAAAGTGTTAAAATCGTGCATATATTAATTATATATTAATATTAGAATAACAAGATATCATGTTTATAAACTATTAAAAAGCCTTCTGATACAATTGTATATTTTAGAAAACTTCCAGTTTATGCAGCATTTAAGGGATCTTAAATGTCAGCAAGCACGTAACTAGGACTTTATGAACTCCGAATGACCCGCAGCTTCTCCTTTCCAAGGATCATTGAGATTCCATTTAACTTCCAAGCAAACCTACAGGTGGTCTCATGGGGTCTGATGTCCTTCCATCAGATAAAACCCATGTGACATGATCTGACGGTTGGGCCCATCTCCCACCCCATCCTTTCCTGCCACAGACAATTCGATGCTCACAGGGTCCATTGCTGACACCCTTCCTGCCCCCTCCCTTCCCCTGCAGTACTGAGCCGCAGTTTATAAACTTTCTCGCGGTGTTTTTCTTCCAGATTGAACTGTCAAGGCTAGAATACATCCTAGGGAAGTGCTTTTGCTTAAAATATTCACAGCTCTGATGAGGACAAAAGATTCAAATAGAATGAAATGTGAATGTTTTGATATGCTAATTGTGGCAGGGAAAAATGTACGCCTGCTTAAATCCTTACCAAATCTATGAATATTTTTAAAAATAAAAAAGATATGAAGAAAAAGAAAAGAAACCACCCTCTGGAGAGCAACTGAGAAGCCCTTTTTAGTCCCTGCTGTAACATAAAGTCATTATTCAAGACTGCTTTATTGAGCAACAGGCGTCCAGAAAGCACCTGCCCAACGGCCTGCAACGAGCCCCCTCAGCTCGGGCCAGGGCCCCCTCAGATCCCCACCACGCAGGAGCAGCCTGCTGAGCACTTGCGGCTGTTCAACGCAGAGAACTGGTTTTACCTGTTTGTTTGGCATGTTTGTTGAGAGTATATCCGTTCTGTGGTGTTTTGCAGTTATACTGACAGGGGACAGCATTCATATCGAGTCCTTCCATTTGCCAATGGGCCATGCCTCCCCTCCCCACCTTGGCCAACCTAAATTTCTCTGGTGGTTCAGATGGGAAAGAATCTGCCTGCAATGCAGGGGACCTGGGTTTGATCCCTGGGTTGGGAAAATCCCCTGGAGAAGGAAACAGCAACCCACTCCAGTATTCTGACCTGGAGAATTCCATGGACAGAGGAGGCCTTCAAAGAGCTGGACATGACTGAGAGACTAACATATTTTTTTAAAAAAACTGGTTCATAGAATCCAAAAACTTGGGGAAATAGCAGGCTTTGAGACTCTTTACTAAAGTGCTATGAAATCCTTTTCCATGTAAAATCTGAGGGACCCCAATATCTAAGAGCTGAAGGCTGAACCATTAGGAGGTTCTCTGCTATCTCCTCTAACCCCTCTCCATCCACTTGCCAGGCTTGGGCACGGCTTGGAAATCATTCATTTATTCTCTCCCTTCATTTACTCATGAAAAAGTGGCTCACTTGACCAAGTCAACAGCAGATCCCCAAATAATGAATGACCCAAATCTGACTGTTCTGGGACCATCACACTCAAGTTTTCAGGCAACTGCCTGTAAATTAAAAAAAGAGAAAGAGACAGCTTCTTTCATATGCAAAACCTAGAAATGAACAACGTGAATGGGCTTTTCACTTAATTTTTGCAAATAATTATTGTATTTAGTACTCACTTGAAGTCCAATTGTAAAGTTTCTCTGTGGTTATTATTTAGCACATATAGAGAAGTACTTCTATGTATGCTATATGTATAAGTAGTATGGTTTACAAGGGGCTTTATAACCATTTAACTAGGATAAGTCTGAAAAGACAGCCACTACTGCTTCACAACACGTGAGTGAAGATGCTTTCAGAAGCTGAAAAAGCACTGTACAGTATGAGCTCATGTTTAAGAGCACGGACCACCAGGAGAGGCACTGAAGTACATATCCAACCGAAAAGGCTTTTAGTCACAAGAAAACAGAATCAGGAATAAGAAAGAGGAAGACCAAAACTACAATGCTGGGGGAAAGAAGAGGATTAGATACAGCATGACTAATCTGATTTTTCCTTCAAAGGAGCAGGAGTAAAACCATACTTCCCAAGAGAAGACAGGATGTGAGCGAAAGGATGAAGAACAAAGTACATCAAAACCATAAACAAGAATTCCAGACAACACGCTTTAAACACAGGGCACATTTTAAAGACCTTGTTAAAAAAAAAAAAAAAGGCTGGGCTTCCCTGGGGGCTCAGCTGTAAAGAATCTGCCAGTGCAGCAGGAGCAAGTTCGTCCCTGGGTTGGGAAGACCCCCTGGAGGAGGAAATGGCAACCCACTCCAGTATTCCTGCTTGGAAAATCCCAAGGACAGAGAAGCACAGAGGGCTATAGTGTGTGGGACTGCAAAGAGCTGGACAGGATTTAGTGACTACCCAACAACAACAACAACAAGTTTAGGAAAACTGAGAAATACAGACCTTTAAAACAAGTGGGTTTACTAGCCAGTAAGGGGAAAGTTAAGACACCAGAACCATGAGAGCTAGATACAGATTTGAAATGGATTTAATTAAAGTGGACATGTTAAAAAAGCTTAACACAGCCTTCTGAATCAGTACGATTTGATTAGCAATTACTTTTGAATTATAATTTGTCTTTTTTTTTCTAAAACGTATTATTGTTACCAAGATTTCTTTATTCTTTTTGTCTTTGGAATCATTTCAGTGCAGTTACTTGAAAGATACAGTACACATTTGAGTTGTAATAAAGAAAAGTCAATTCTGAAGCCAGTAAGCTGTTTAGAAAACCAAGACGTTCCCTCTGGAACATTCTGGAGGAGTGAACTCTTCGCTCTCAAGTCTCACGCTTCAGCTTTGGCTCTGGCATGAAGTTATGCGGGAAGATGACACGTTAAAAAGCTCTGGTATGACATTTATCTTCTTTACCTCCCTCTGATGGTCCTCTTCAACCTTCTGCATTTCTACCAAAATCCATTTGCTACAGCATCTCAGTGAAAAACATTCACTTGGATAGTTGTGCTATCCAAGGGTCTCAATTCCAGTGAAGGTACTTACTGTTAACCCAGAAAGGAAACCATCAGGTCTAAGCCAAGTATGTGAAAGTGAATGTGTCTGTTGCTCAGTCGTGTCTGACCTGGACTGTAGCCCACCAGGCTCCTGTGTCTATGGGATTCTCCAGGCAAGAATACTGGAGGGGGTTGCCATTCCCTTCTCCAGGAGATCTTCTCAGCCCAGGGATCGAATCAAGGTCTCCTGCACTTGTAGGCAGATTCATTACCACTGAGCTACCGGAGAAGGCACCCTGAAAATGATGTATGACTTGCTGACAAGATGTGGCTCACAGGACTGCAGGGGCAAGAGGAAGAGGCATCGAGCAGGCATCTCAGAATCAGTAGAAGATAGGATTAATTAGGATGGAAGGATGTAGAGCAAAGATTAAGAGTGATCTCCCTGGATGCTGAAGTTGACTTGGGTAACGGTTATCGTTTCTCCATCCTTTTCTGTCTTTTCTAAACTCCCCATAATGCTTATTGTTATTTTGAAAATTGTAAAAATGCAACGCAGCCTGAGAGCAGGGTTAGGTCAGCACTGATCTACACCAAATCTCAAGGCATTTTGCATCTCAGCCATGCGAAAGGAGGAAGAGACTCAGTTCTATTACACAGTCTCTGAACAGCTGCAAAGAAGTTAGTGCTCCCTGGGTATCACTGCCAGGGCTCGTCCCGTGTGCCCACTCAGTGGGAGAGGATGTGATGAAGGAAACCAGGAAGCTGTGGTGCAGCCAGACTGACCGGTCTCCTCTTATTCCCGAATCAGCTCAGGCAACGCATCAGCCTTGGGTAATGTTTCTCAAGTAACCCACTTTTTTGCTATTTGCTAACCAACAGCGAAATGATTTAAATTCTACTGACTTCTAAGAGATGGTGACTACAGGTTCTGAAATGTCACCGCTATGCTCCTCATAGTGCAGATGATGGGGAACAAACTCTCTCAAGGACAAAGCCAGCTGTCTCATGACACAGCTTCTGATTCCCAGAGGCTGCTCACGTCACTCCTGGCTCCACAGGATAACAGAGAGGCTGAGCTTCCCACGTTGGCTCAGTGGTAAAGAATCCTCCTGCTAATGCAGGAGACTCATGAGACATGGGTTTGACCTCCAGGTCAGGAAGATCCTCTCGAAGAGGAAATTGTAACCCACTCCAGTAGTCTTGCCTAGAAAATTCCATAGACAGAGGAGCCTGGCGGGCTACAGTCTGGGGGGTGGTCAGAAACAGTCGGACACCACTGAGTGACTAAGTACACACACAACTGGACCCCTCAGGAGGAGGAAGAAATTAAATCGCTCTCCTGCAAACAGAGTATGGAACTCAGCCCAACCTGTGGCATGAGGCTACCTTTGCCTGAAAAGGTGGTTTTGTTCTAGGAAAGGGGAGTCTTGGGAGCAAGGCTAAAAGCTTTTATTGGTCTGATTAAGACAAACAAAATGGGGACAGATGTCTCAGGGGAATCCTGCAAGTCTGCCTGTTAACTTAAAACTTGTAGGAACGTAAAACTATCCTTTCCCAAGACACTCAGGTCTAGAGATTTGGTGTAGATCAGTGCTGACCTAACCCTGCTGTCAGGCTGCTTTGCACTTTTACAATTTTCAAAATAACTATAAGCATTATGGGGAGTTTAGAAAAGACAGAAAAGGATGGAGAAACGATAACCGTTACCCCAGATCAACTTCAGCATCCAGGGAGATCACTCTTCATCTTTGCTCTACATCCTTCCATCCTAATTAATCCTATCTTCTACTGATTCTGAGATACATGTTTTCCCCACAAATCCTGAAACCTGGGCAGGCCTTACAATCAATGGTGTCTTTGATCGACAGTATTTTTTATTCTAGGTGGAGCATAAACTTTAAAACCAATCGTGTGTTAGAACTGACAAAATGCAGCATGAGTGTGTGTAGTTGTGCATATGTTTTCACATAATTAAAATTATGCTGGTTAGATACTGTGTTTAAACAATAAGAGTTTTTGCATTTTACCACTGTTCACAATTCATTATAGCTCTGCTGCTGCTGCTGCTGCTAAAGTCACTTCAGTCGTGTCCGACTCTGTGCGACCCCACAGACGGCAGCCCACCAGGCTCCTCTGTCCCTGGGATTCTCCAGGCAGGAACACTGGAGTGGGTTGCCATCTCTTCCTCCGATGCATGCTCACAAGCTGAGTCACTTCAGCCGTGTCCTACTTTGTGTGACCCTCTGGACGGCAGCCCGCCAGGCTCCCCCGTCCCTGGGATTCTCCAGGCAGGAGCACTGGAGGGGCTGCCGTTTCCTTCTCCCTATTATAGCTCTCAGTTCAGTTCAGGTCAGTCGCTCAGTCGTGTCCGACTCTCTGTGACCCCATGAATCGCAGCACGCCAGGCCTCCCTGTCCATCTCCATCTCTCGGAGTTCACTCAGACTCACAGCCATCGAGTCCGTGATGCCATCCAGCCATCTCATCCTCGGTCGTCCCCTTCTCCTCCTGCCCCCAGTCCCTCCCAGCATCACAGTCTTTTCCAATGAGTCAACTCTTCGCATAAGGTGGCCAGAGTACTGGAGTTTCAGCTTTAGCATCATTCCTGCCAAAGAAATCCCAGGGTTGATCTCCTTCAGAGAGATCAACCAGGTTGATCCCTGGTTGGATCTCCTTGCAGTCCAAGGGACTCTCAAGAGTCTTCTTCAACACCACAGTTCAAAAGCATCAGTTCTTCGGCGCTCAGCCTTCTTCACAGTCCATACATGACCACAGGAAAAACCATAGCCTTGACTAGACAGACCTTAGTCGGCAAGGTAATGTCTCTGCTTTTGCATATGCTATCTAGGTTGGTCATAACTTTTCTTCCAAGGAGTAAGCATCTTTTAATTTCATGGCTGCAATCACCATCTGCAGTGGGCTTGGAGTCCAAAAAAATAAAGTCTGACACTGCTTCCACTGTTTCTCCATCTATTTCCCATGAAGTGATGGGACCAGATGCCATGATCTTCGTTTTCTGAATGTCGAGTTTTAAGCCAATTTTTTCACTCTCCTCTTTCACCTTCATCAAGAGGCCCTTTAGCTCCTCTTCACTTTCTGCCATAAGGGTGGTGTCATTTGCATATGTGAGGTTATTGATATTTCTCCCGGCAATCTTGATTCCAGCTTGTGTTTCTTCTTGTATGGCAGAACCAATACAGTACTGTGAAATAGAATAAAGCATTAAACAAAAAATAAATAAATAAATAAAAATGTGGATGAATCTAAAAGAAAAATTTGTGCTGAGGAAAAGAAAAAAGAAGTTAAAAAAATCACTAAATACTTTATAACTCCATTCATATAAAACTCTAGACTATGTAGCTAATCTCTATTGACAGATCACTGGTTTTCTGGTGATGGGAACTGGGATGGAATGATGGCATGCTTAAAATGAAACTTTTGGGGCTGATGGATGTGCTCATTGTTTTCTGTGGTGCTGGCTTCACAGGGATACGTGGGAGTCGGATTTTATCAAACTTAAAAAATCACTAAATACTTTATAACTCCATTCATATAAAACTCTAGACTATGTAGCTAATCTCTATTGACAGATCACTGGTTTTCTGGTGATGGGAACTGGGATGGAATGATGGCATGCTTAAAATGAAACTTTTGGGGCTGATGGATGTGCTCATTGTTTTCTGTGGTGCTGGCTTCACAGGGATACGTGGGAGTCGGATTTTATCAAACTGTATGCTTTTTAAATAAATATATAATCAGAAAAGGCAGTGGCACCCCACTCTAGTACTCTTGCCTGGAAAATTCCATGGATGGAGGAGCCTGGTAGGCTGCAGTCCACAGGGTCGCGAAGAGTCGGACACGACTGAGTGACTTCTCTTTCACTTTTCAGTTTCATGCTCTGGAGAAGGAAATGGCAACCCACTCCAGTGTTCTTGCCTGGAGAATCCCAGGGACGGGGGAGCCTGCTGGGCTACCGTCTGTGGTGTCACACAGAGTCGGACACGACTGAAGTGACTTAGCAGCAGTAACAGTTTATTATTTGTCAGTCATAACAATCAATAAAGCTGTTAGATAATACCTAGTCCATGGTAATTGCACAGTAAATATTTGTTGAATAATTGAATAAATGAAAGGCTGTATTAATTATTGGTATTATTGAAGAATAGTTAAATATTATGTGAAAATATTATCAGATCATACAACACAATAATTCTTAGGAAATCATCAAATGTCCCCTACTTTCAAAAAAATCTGATGAATAGTACCTAAATAAATGTCACCCATTTTTTTTCTCTGTAGTAATATGAATGATGATTCCCAAATTCTGTAGAATTATGAAGTGACAACAAGAAAACAGTTATCTTACTATTTTAGTATCAAAGGGAAACATGTCAATTCTGAACAAATCAGTAATCTATAATAGTGTTCACAATAACTTTCATGAATAAGTATGCACATAGTCAGCTAAAGAAAATCCACTATTTCCCCCCTATTTAAAAAAAGAACAATTCCCTGTTTCTGAAAATCTACAAAACAATAACTGGGGAGGATCATTTTTATTGCAAGGAGATTGTTCACTTTACAAGAAAGTTCACAGAGGAATTACTGAAATATCAGAGTTTACCAGTGCATTCAGCTGTTAGTTATCAGATTGTTAACTACTTTACAGGATGAGGTTAAGCTAGAGAGAAAATGAGGTTAATACACAAAAATGGAATATTGGAACTACTTTGAATTGGCTATATACCAGAAATAAGAGTTTAAGATGTTAGAAAAAATAGCATAAGACAATGGATAAAAGGACACATGCTTAACGAAATTCAATTTATAATACACTATAAAATGATGTCGGTAGCGGAATATAGTGAGGAAACGGACTAATATTTGGCACATAAATACATATCTTATTTAGCTGAACATATTTAGGTAAAAACCATCGATGCTTTTCCTATCAAAAAAAGGGCATGTTAGGAAACTTGTGAGCAGCCTCTCAAACTTAACAGTAAGTAATTCTAAACCTCCTTAGACCACCTTGTCTTTGTGAGTATGTCTCCTTGACTTTAAGGGAAACTAAATTTGATGAGCCTATGACATTTTATCCTCATTCAATTCTGTGATCTGAACTAAGTGACAGATGAAACTGTGCTGATTCTGGGTATGGATCTGTGACCTCAATAATTTGCAAAATTGTGATATGTGAGTTTAGTTTTGTTGTTGTTGTTGTTAGCATGCAACCAGGGAACCGGATCAGCACACATGTTTTCATTTCATTTGATAAAATGTGAGATACAGCTATACAGCAACCACACTGCAGAATCTTATAGCCCTTCCATTCTGGTATAGTGATTCCACTACATATAACTAACAAAAGCTAGGAGGAATCACCTTTGTGTTCACAGGTAAGTATTTTCAGAAACCACAGATTTCAAACAAATAAACAAACAAGCAAATAAAAATCTATTCTCTTAATCTGTTTTCTCTTATTGAAAACCATTATTTTGTTGGGTATTGCTGAGATTTTTGTTGGTTACATTCACTCCTAACATACACTGACGATGAACCATCAGTGACGTACCATAGTCGTACCACTGATTTTCACCAGACACTGAAATGTACCATGGGGTACTGTCCTACCATGTCAGGCATCACTGTCTTTCCTGTGGGGCACCATCTTTCACATCCCTCTGCTGAAGTGCCAAAGCAGTGCTGTGTTCTTTTCATCCAGCCAGTCAGCATTTAGAGAGGTTCTACTATGTGATGAAAATAGACCATCGGTTTTCAACAGGGGAGTGTCACACAATATAGAGCAGTGTCTTGACCCAGCTGCGAAGATAGGGAGGTAGAGAAGAGGTAGACTGTACAAAGCTTTACCCTAACAGCAACGGGGACTCAAAGCATTATGGGAAGCACACGGTCACGTGTGCATTTTGAAAAAGGGCTGTACAGCCTCAGTGAGGAAAAAAGAATAAATGCAGGGAGAGCAGGTATAAGTCCCTGGCTTTAGCCCACATGAGGTAAAGAGAGTGGCATCAATCTGTTAGAGTTTCAGAGGGAAAAAAGTCAACAAGGCTGGTGATAGATTGAATGAGGACAATGAAGGATTGTAAGACGTTAGGGATGACCCCAGGTTTTTCACTTTCTCTGACTGTGAAGGGAAAATCTCTCTTTGGTGTCACAACTCATAGGATTCAAACACAGACCTCTATATGTGTGTGTGCATGTGTGTATTTTTTAAAAAGTCATTTATTGACTTCTTCCTGTGCGCTAACACAGTGTTATATTTCTCAACATGCAATAGTGCATTTAATTCCCTGAACAATTCTGCGAGTTAGGTACTCACTGTGTTTTCCAATTTAATGACAGAGATAGTAAAGGAGTGAGCATTAAATAGGAGTGTCCAAGGCTGTTCGGCTGGGAAGGAGCACAACTGGGGTTGGCAGCTTGGCAGTCTAAATCTGAGGCCTCCTTCTTAAAAGTGCTGTGCTAAACTCCAGCTTTCTCAGTTTGTGTTAATTTTCTCCTTATAGAATGCTGATATAAATTTATGGAAGAAGTGTGTGTATATATATGCGTGTTTCCTTTGTGCATGGGGTTATTTGTGATACATGCAGGTACATATGTATTTGTATGTTGCATGTGTATCACTGTACATATAGGTATAAGTGTGTCTTGTGTTTTTTTGTGGTATATATCTGGATTATGTGTATGAGGGTGTGTGTGTGGTATATGTGTATGTAATCACATGCTAGACTAAGAGATAAATCATTTTATTCTGACACTGAAGCTTTTATTCCCAAGTAAGCTTGTTACACCCTGATCCTTAGTTTATTATCACATTCTTTTTCCATCCTGAATAAAGTGTGAGTTATTTTAAAGAAAATAAACTCTCAGGACTCTATCATTATACTAAGTTATTTTTATTCTACTTTTTTCTTAAATATTTGTGTTTAAAGCTTTTATATAATATAAAGCAAAAATAAGTTTATAAATTAAACGCAAACAAAGAAAATCTAAAACTAACAGCATGATGCACTGTAATGGATGATGCTATTTTGCTGAAACTAAATTCTTGTAATGAGAATATGGCATTGATGAGCTATGGCACAGCTTTGGTTTATTTTTAAAGTAGCATGAATAAAAATCCCTCCATTGTTTTCCACCCTTCGCAACACTGTGTACTTTTTTTCATGCAGTGCACCTTGATGTAATTTGGCTTACACATTACATTAAAGCAATATTTATGTATCAAATAAATGTTTCCATTTCTTTTCTTTCTCATCAGCATACAATAACTACAAGAATTACATAAAAACTAATATTGGTACTAAACACTCATATTACACAATTATAAATTGGCATGTTCTTATAATATATCATGTTTATATCATCCAAGTTTAATACAAGACAAAAAAATATCTTAGAATTATTGAAGTCTTGTTTGAAAAATGCTACCTTAAGATTTTTTGATGCTATAGAGGCTCTACAGTGTCTGACACAAGTAATTTTCCCTCTGACAATCCTGCTACTGCTGCTGCTGCTGCTGCTAAGTCGCTTCAGTCGTGTCCGACTCTGTGCAACCCCGTACACGGCAGCCCACCAGGCTCCCCTGTCCTTGGGATTCTCCAGGCAAGAACAGATTCAGATCTTAAGATCCTAAGAAGGAACCCAGATTGTTCTTTAACTGTCCCCTACAATCCCCCGCCCCACCACCACTACCACCAAGTTGAAACAATTTCTTCTTTACAAAGATGTAGCAGCTGCATGGCATTGCTTACGTGGCATTGCCTGCGTGGCATTCAGTTGAATGGTTCATTTGCCACTTCCACAAACGTGTACTGTAGGCTTTTTGTGGCACAGGGGGTACAAAGAATAGTGAGATGAAATTTCTGCTTCAGGAACTTTAGACCATCACCTGTGTAAGTGAAACAGACATCTAATCCAGTGTCCACCTAATCCATAAGCTATAGATTTGTAACTGGAACGTTAAGTTTGATAAGCATTTATGAGTTATGCATGTCATATTGATGACAATTGAAGACTTAAGAATTATGAGTGAGATCATTCCAGAAGCATGTATAGAGAAGAGGCTTATATCACCCATGTATTTCAGGACTGGGCAACTGAAGGAAATGCCATGAAGACTATGAAGAATTAGCCATAGCAGTAGGATGAAAATCAGGAGGGTTGCATCTCAAAAATAAAACTAAAGGAAGGTTTCATGAGGAGAATCCTGTGACCAGGGTGAAACGCTGCCAAAAGATAGTGAAAACGAACTTGGATTCATTTACATGAATGAATGGACATGAGATTTAATGGCAAGGAGTCTGGGAATGATTTTGCTACATAAGCAGAGACGTGAAATAAGGAGAGTTTGGTAGAATCTACATGTTGTCCATAAAGCAGAAATAGATGTTTTTCTGGAACTCTCTTGCTTTTCCATGATCCAGCAGATGTTGGCAATTTGATCTCTGGTTCCTCTGCCTTTTCTAAAACCAGCTTGAACATCAGAGAGTTCACGGTTCATGTATTGCTGAAGCCTGGCGTGGAGAATTTTGAGCATTACTTTACTAGCGTGTGAGATGAGTGCAATTGTGCAGTAGTTTGCGCATTCTTTGGCATTGCCTTTCTTTGGGATTGGAATGAAAACTGACCTTTTCCAGTCCTGTGGCCACTGCTGAGTTTTCCAAATTTGCTGGCATATTGAGTGCAGCACGTTCACAGCATCATCTTTCAGGATTTGAAATAGCTCAACTGGAATTCTATCACCTCCACTAGCTTTGTTCGTAGCGATGCTTTCTAAGGCCCACTTGACTTCACATTCCAGGATGTCTGGCTCTAGATGAGTGATCACATCATCATGATTATCTGGGTCTTGAAGATCTTTTTTGTACAGTTCTTCCATGTATTCTTGCCACCTCTTCTTAATATCTTCTGCTTCTGTTAGGTCCAGAAAGGATTAAATCTCTGTATTTTGAATAAATCTGACACTCGGAGTCAGTTACCTCGGAATAGTAAGCAAAATATAGAGAGAAACGGAAAAATACTGTGGAAAATGGCCCGTTTCTATAAGAAAATGCTTACTTTGAAAAACAGAACAATGTAAAAGGGATATGCAGGTATCTCCTAATGACTGTCACTTCCTTCATAGCAGGGGCCGCCTCTGGTCCGGTCTCACTGTTCTCTAGGCAGCTGGGTTCAGAAAGCCCTGGGGTAAGGAAAGGGTGGTGGAGTAGAGAATGACGTAGAACATGACACTGCTCAGTTCTGAGGCCAACAAACCAATTCCATCAGGAACAGACCAGCAAACCGCAACCCACCGCACCCTCTGTTATCTGGCCATCTGTGTGTCCTCTCTTGGACCTCCTGCAACATTCCTTAACTCGCTTCCTTCCCACAACACCCGCCCTCTGACTGTCTGCCCTCTGCCTGTGGTTGTTGGAGACACCTGGCTGCTCTGGACTCAGTGCTCAAGAGCAGGCAGACCAAGCACACGCCCAGGGCCAGGGACATTCGAGCTGGGTCCTCGCTTTCCTAGGCTTGGGGGCCCCAGGTATCAAATGAGAAGTGGGCTCAGGTGGTAATTTTCCGGGACTCCTTGGTCCGGCCAGCAGCGCCGCTGGGGAGCAGCAGGAGGATGTGAGCTGCTTAAAATGAAGCAGCACCATATCCCTTTGTGTTTAGACATCCTATTGATTTTGTAATTTCCAGCAGCAGTAAAGGCAGGCACGAGGGGATTTTTGCCGGCTTTTATGTTTTTCAGGTCAGGGCTGGGATTAGAAAGCCTGGGAGACTAGGCCTAACGTGGAGAAGCCTGTATAACGTTCCTTTGGCTTTCTTCCAATGTTAAAATTCCAATGACTCCCTAAGCTAAAAGGGTTCACTGGTGACACCCACTGTCTAGGTTTGTCTAGGAATATTACTAGGGGAAAATGGGACAGATATACATAATGGTGTATTTCTTATTGTATACTGACAATGAAACAAATTATAAATTTGATTGGGAAAAAAATGAAGAGAAAATAAATATTACATCTTGCTCTTAAACTTCCCTAGTAGCCTTTCTGAACACCCTGGCCAGGTCCAATCAAACCAAATCAACCCTGAATATTCACTGGAAGGACTCATGCTGAAACTGAAGCTCCAATATTTGGCCACCTGATTCGAAGAACCGACTCACTGGAAAAGACCGTGATGCTGGGAAAGACTGAAGGCAGGAGGAGAAGAGGGTGACAGATGAGATGGTTGGATGGCATCACCGACTCAACGGACAAGAGTTTGAGCAAGCTCCGGGAGATGGTGAGGGACAGGGAAGCCTAGCGTGCTGCAGTCCACGGGGCTGCAAAGAGTTGGACGTGACTGAGCGACTGAACAACAACAAATCATTTCTCCTATCTCTGAAACAAAAATAATAAAGGAAACCTTCCTGCTTGCAGAGCACGTGTGCCAAGCTGGAGACTGCGCTTCCTTCCTTCAGAAGTTCTTGTTCATTCTCGCGCAGGAGAGGGTGTGCAGGCAGGCTGTCTTCAGTGGATGGGAGGGACACGGTGCAGGCAAGAACTCAGGGGGAGGAAATGAGGTGGCCCTGGACCTGATCTCCTGGTGAGGAAGCAGGTAGGCACTGTGTCTAGGGGAGAGGAAATCTGCCTATTGCGTCATGAAATACAGCAGTTTCTGAATCCAGAGCTGGAACCCAGCCCTGGACCAACTCTGATGAGCTCTTCCAGGCAGAAGTGATCCCTAAGGCCTGCTAAGAGTCGGCCAGAGGCCTCCCAGCAGGTCTGCCGCTACTCCCAGCTGGCACTGAGGAGCCCGGGCCCTTGGCTGGGGCTGTGGGTGGGGAGGGCGTGGTGACAAGTCTCCTGACTCACCCCAGGCAGCCTCCTGCTCACCGGCAAAGTGCTGGGGCACGGTCAGTCTCAAATCACTCTCTTTCCTTTGCCTCTGTCCCCCCTCCCACCTGTCTGCTCTCATCCCCACCCCAGAAAGACTTCCCTGTACCCCTTGGCACCAATGAATGATCACCCTGAGGAGGGCTGAGAGGCTAGGATGGAAGGTGAAGAACAGAGTTCAGCTCACAGTGTAGGACAGAAAAGATCCTGGAGAGGAGATGAAACGGAGAACAGAAGGAAGTATGACATATTATGTAAGAAGGAGCAGAATTTAACAATTAATTAGCTTTGTGAGACAGGGAGTCAAAACCAGATCCTGGGATGGGAGCAGAGTCTGCTGTTTCCAAAACAAATGACAGCCGGGCCTGGAGGGGCACTCCGGCAGGAGGCCAGCTCCAGGCTGCTCTGAGCGCTGGCGCAGGGGGTCCGGGCTGGGCGGCCCCTACTGCGCAGGCGCTGATCAACTGTTTCTTACAAGCAGGGAGGGAAGAGGCCACTCTCAGCCCTGACTGGCCACAGCAGAGCATAACGGGGTGATCGCAGTCAGCTTTCAAGCCACTGGGCTTAACCCTGCCCCTCACAGTACATAAACCTCAGCATTAGAATCGTTAGCTCTGGCCCTGGCCTGTGTCCTCATGGCTTTTTATCACAACAGCCCCGCAGAAAGGCCGACAGCTTGTGAAATAGTTCTTACTTGCTCATCTGGCTGCTCAGAAACTTGCCCTTCTCAGCCAACATGTCCTCGGTTGCACGGGCCCACCATGTGAAGGCCCAGGTTGCACACACGGGAGGGGACATCGGGGCCAAGGATCTTTCTGGGCGGCAGGGTGGGGCGGACCAATCCCTCTGCTAAGTCTCATGACAGCACGTGAGGACTCGCGCGTTGCTCGGAGGAGGCATTTCCGGGCACCACCTGTGACCTGAGTCTCTGTTCTGGGGCTAGAGAGGACGCGAGGGCAGGAGGAGGGAGCCAGGCAACAGCCTGCTTTCCAGGAGACAGCTAAGTGCTTTCACGGGGAACTCCAGGCCTTGGGATCAGAACAAGGGTACCCTACCCCAGGGCCCCTAATCAGAGCACAGGGGACTCTTAAGAAGCCAGGGACACCAGGGGCCTAGACCCGTGTACCCGTGTACCACTGCTCCTCGGGGGCAGCCTTTCTGCTCCAGTCTCCACACCCCCCACACAGAGCTCCTGTCATAGCCTTGCTCCCCTCCCTCCCCTCCACACCACTCCAACCCCTGAGCTTCCCTCTTTGCAGGGGCTGACAAGGCCAGGGAGCTCTGGGAAAGGCTTCTCTACTTTACCTGCAAGTGCAGTGTAAAGCCAAGATGAGAGGCATAAAGCGGGCAGGGAAAGGGCTGGCTTATTACTGCCCACCCTCCCTGATCTCCTAGGGGCTCAGTGCTGCCCGTCTCCTTCTTGACAGCAGGAGCTCTACTTGGAAAGACTTGTGAAGTGTGAAGTTCCCTGCACGTCTGGAAGGCAACAAAACACTCTCTTACAGACATGCTGCACGTCCCAGCTTTCACCACCATCTGGCGGTACCTCCTCCGACCACTGGGAAGAGGGGGCCCCTCAGCTCCCCTGTGCTCTCCTGCAGTGTGACAGTGATCCCAAGGGCCGTGACCTCTCATGTCTTCGAAGGTCTCCTGTGCTAGTCCCTGAGCTCCCAAAGGGCAGTGTGTGCTAAGCTGCTCAGTCGTCCCCGATGCTTTCTGACTCCATGGACTGCAGCCCGCCAGGCTCCTTTGACAATGTGATTTTTCAGGCAAGAACAACAGAGTGGGCTGTCTTGTCTTCTCCGGGGGAATCTTCCCGACCCTGGGATTGAACCTGCGTCTCCTGCACTGGCAGGCAGATTCTTTACCACAGGGCCACCTGGGAAGCCCAAGGAGCAGGGACCTCAGCTTTTCTCACCTGTATTCTTAGCACCTAGGCAAGGCACTCAATAACATCTGGGAGAGAAAGAATGAATTCAGATTACCTGAGAAGTGGTACAGACTGCTGGTGAGGAAGGTAAGCACCTGGACTGGAATCCCAGTGCTGTTACTTTACGACAAGTGCGAGCCTCCATTTTCCCATCAGTAAAATGGGTAACAGGTGGTACCCACCCTCCAAAGAATAATGTGAACATTCAGTAGGATGAACGTGCAAGGGAAAGCCTGGGACTGATCAGATCGGGGGCAAGCAGGCAGGAAGTGGGAGGTGATCACAGACTTGGTTTGTATTTAAGCAGTTGCCAGGTAACTCCTGGAAACCTAAGAGAACATCCGCACCAGTTAGGTGTGGGTGTTGACGGAGCACCACCAGGGCGTGGTCACGTCCACTTTAATGCCAAAGAGGAGCCACGTACAGTATCCCAGCATCTTGTCTGAGGACCTGCAGGGAGGCAGGCTCTGGGGGCCACAGGAGGCAGCGCAGAAGTCAAAACCGCAAACCCATCAGAAAGGGCCAAACGGGGCGCCGCCTCTCCACCTGTCTCGCCTTCCCACCGCCTTCCCATCATCAGCCGGCTGTCAGGAACCGACGCGCTCGTTCCACCAGGCTCTGAGCCCCCTTTGCTCCCTGCATGTAGTCTCCACTCTGCCCTCCTCCCCTTGCTCCCGCCTCGCGGCGCTGCCCACCACAGTCCTCCCACACAGTCCTGCCAGGACTAACTCACGCTCTTCAGATCCTCCTCCTGCCAGTTTTCTTTTTTCACAGAACAAGCGGCTGAAACCACTTTTCATGTTTCATAAAGCAACCAGTCCTGGGGGAAGGCTGGATGGGGGATACGTGGAGAAGCATCAGATACATCACGGAACAGCCCCGATAGAAGATTTTTGTATTTCAGATGTTTTATATTTTAATTTTCACATCAGGCATCATCTTTCTAATTGGGAAGTTACGAGAATGAAAAGAGGGCTCCTCCAGCCATGCTCCCAAGCAGACCACCAGCGGTACACCATCGAGGCAGCCCTCAGGGCTGCACAATCAGATGTACACACAGAGCTCTAAAGATAATCGCTGGGCACAGCTTGGCCGTCCCAGCGTCCATTCCCCGTTCCCTTCCCCCAACCACCTTGACGGCAGAAGCTGAAAAGCTCAAGGCTGCTTTCCTGGCCTTCCTTGCCTGCGTGTAGCCACATGACACAGCAAGGGGTAACAGAACATCAGTGGAATCTGGCTGTGCATTGGGGGTCAAGTTCTTGCTTTCTGGTTACTAACATTGCCTCTGTCTTGAATGGAAACATGATGTCTGGTCTGCAGCAGCTATCTTGCAACCATGAGGTGACAGGCAGAAAGGAATGGCTGATGAGAACCATGGAAATGCCAACTCAGAGCCCTATCCCAGTTTGGTCCCAGCAACTGGGATTTCTTCTTTGGGAAGGCATTTCCCATTTATTAAGTCGCCATAACTTGGGTTTTCAGTTACTTGCAGCTAAAAGCATTACTGACTCAATATCTCATCCTTGTCTACATAGCAAGACCTCATCACTGATTCAGCACTATTGCTGTCATATGAGGTTTTAAAGTAGATGTCCTGTCTTACTTGATCTTTGAAGTTTTAGACCCATTTATCCAAGAATCATTTATTTCTACATCTCTACTCAAATGATTCATTGTCACTGCAAACTCAAAAGGGTCAGGACTGTGTCTCTTCCAGGACTCCCTATCCCAGCGAGTAGCTCTATCACTCACTTCGTGTCCAGGTCAGGGGCTTTCTTCATGACATCATCTCCTACACACTTTCATTCAATATCACCAAGTTCTTAGGCTTTGCCATATGAATATTTTTCTAACCTACCCATTTATTCCCACTACCATCTAAGTTATACATGTCTGGAGCACTGCAATAACCTCCTAACTGGCCTCTCTGCATCCTCACTTACCCTTTCCACAGTGAATTTACTTATTTATTTTATTTAATACTTTATTCTATTTTACAGTATTGTATTGGTTTTGCCATACACTGACATGAATCAGCCACAGGTGTACACGATCTCCCCATGCTGAAGGCCCCGCCCACCTCCCTTCCCCCCCCATCTCCCCGGATCATCCCGTACACCAGCCCCAAGCATCCTGTATCCTGTATTGAACATAGACTGGCACTTCATTTCTTATATGATTGTATACATGTTTCATTGCCATTCTCCCAGATCATCCCACCCTCTCCCTCTCCCTCAGAAGCCAAAAGTCCGTTCTATACCTCTGTGTCTCTTATATTGTCTCACTTACAGGGTCATCATTACTATATTTCTAAATTCCATATATATGTGTCAGTATACTGTACTGGTGTTTTTCTTTCTGGCTAACTTCACTCTGAATAATCGGCTCCAGTTTCATCCATCTCCTTAGAACTGATTCAAATTTATTCTTTTTAAGGGCTGAGTGTACACCAGCCCCAAGCATCCTGTATCCTGTATTGAACATAGACTGGTGCTTCATTTCTTATATGACTGTATACATGTTTCATTGCCATTCTCCCAGATCATCCCACCCTCTCCCTCTCCCTCAGAAGCCAAAAGTCCATTCTATACCTCTGTGTCTCTTATATTGTCTCATTTACAGGGTCATCATTACTATCTTTATAAATTCCATATATATGTGTCAGTATACTGTATTGGTGTTTTTCTTTCTGGCTTACTTCACTCTGTATAATCGGCTCCAGTTTCATCGATCTCATTAGAACTGCGTCAAACTTATTCTTTTTAAGGGCTGAGTGTACCACAGCTTTCTTATCCATTCATCTGCTGATGGACATCTGGGTTGTTTCCATGTCCTGGCGATTATAAACAGTGCTGCAATGAACATTGGGGTACATGTGTCTCTTTCAATTCGGGTTTCCTCGGTGTGTATGCCCAGCAGTGGGATTGCTGGGTCATAAGGCAGCTCTATTTGCAATTCTTTAAGTTTTCTGAGTTCTAGTGACAGGTATGCCATTTGATGGCCATGTGACAAAGGACAAGTGTTTCTTCCATGCATTAGACATCCTAACACCTGATAGTGTGAGGACTAAAGATCTAGTAGGGGCTATCAGATAGCAAACACTAACACCTGCTAGGAAGTGGTGTGCTGTCCTGGGCTGTTATCATTGCCCGTATTATTATTCAGTACGGCTTTCCTGATAGCTCAGTTGGTAAAGAATCCACCTGCAATGCAGGAGACCCTGGTTCAATTCCTGGGTTGGGAAGATCCGCTGGAGAAGGGATAGGCTACCCACTCCAGTGTTCTTGGGCTTTCCTTGTGTCTCAGCTGGTAAAAAATTCACCTGTAATGTTGGAGACCTGGGTTTGATCCCTGGGTTGGGAAGATACCCTGGAGAAGGGAAAGGCTACCAACTCCAGTATTCTGGCCTGGAGAATTCTCTGGACTGTATAGTCCATGAGGTCACAAAGAGACACACCTGAGCAACTTGCACTCATTCATTAGTGAAGCCTGGGATGAAACAGAAAGGAGGACTCGAAATATGGTGGCTTTGTTAGGTCCCTGTTGCTGCTGCGTCAGGTAATCACAAACTTGGTGACTTAATCCAATAGAAATTTATTCTCTCGCTGTTCTAGTAGGTAGGATATTCAGCTCCCCAAATCAGCCTGACTGGCAGAACCTGCTTCCTATAGGGGGCGCTCTTTGCGTTTCCCAGTTTCCCGTGGCTACTGACTTTTGTTAGCTTAGAGTCACCTCCAGTTTATGCCTCCTTCTTCCCATGACCCCACTTTATGCCTCCTTCTTCCCATGACCGCCTTCTCTGAATCTGCCACACATCCCTCCACCTCTCTCTTTGAAGGACACTTGTCTTTGGATTTAGGACCCTAACTCAGAATAATATCTCCCTGTCTAAGGATCCTTAATCATATCCGCCAAGACCTTTTTTTCCCATACAAAGTAGCATTTATGGTCTACAGGGAATAGGACCTGAAAGCTTTGGGTGGCCATTATTCAGCTAAATACAGTAGGTTAGACATGAAACTCGATTTCCCCTTTCAGAGGGATATGGTTTGTCCTGGCGGTTTCACCAGGTGGTCCGCAAAGCCTGTGTGTCAGCATCTGTGTGGGCATTTTCTGACCGGTGCTTTTTGTTTTCTGCAAGTTCCTTGCCCCTTTTCCCTTTAATATTTGAGTAAAGCTTATTTTATGAATAAAAATGCCTGCAGCAAAAAGCACGTATTGACCATCTGTGGATCAATATATAATATTTATATTTCACTGGATCTTCACGCTATAGTTCAGGTTTTGCTCTTCTGTCAGTTTTGAAATGATCTCTACTAATTCCATGTTGGGAAGGCCTGAATCTTCTCTACCACTTAATTTCATCTTCTCATTCCACGAAAAGCCTTTATCACCCCAGGGGTTGCCAAAGGATGTTTTTTAACCGATGAGGCATAATATAGTTAGTCGATGATATATTTGTTGTAAAAAAAAAATTTCTTCTTTCATTGTAGTCCAAACTTGAATTTCCCTAGTGTTCATTTGCTTTCTCTATTTTTGAGTGCACTTAAAAATACATTTGCAGCCACGATTGCCTGGGTAAGTTATAAATCCTAGATATTAGAATTTTTATGCTTTAGAAATAATAAATGAGGGCTTACCAATTAAAGATAAAAAATTACTTGGCTGGGGATAGTAGAATATTTTATCAGGATTATTAAAATTTAAGGGTAGCTGAAATGCCACTGGAATCTTTGTACAACATTTTAGTTTAAAAAGTTGGCTTACGGATAACTTACATTCTTTTCTTCAATTTTACATCAAACGGGTTTTTATATAAATTAAAAAAAAAGGAGACTAGCACTCTTGTTCAGTTGATTCAGGTACAGAGCTTTTCAGCTAACAAAGTCGTATGATTCTACCCTTTAAATTTAGCAATCACTGTTCTGTGTACCTTGAGTTCCTAATAATACAGTTTTGATGTTCTCAAGCTAATATTGATATCACACATGGAATAAATGACCTCATGATTTTTTATAAAACAAAATCTTTTAAAAGCATAAATATTTTATCTATAAGCATTCTGCTGTTTATAGAAGGTTGTATTTAACAGATGATCAGAACAGATTTTTCACTGATTTTTTTCCTCTATTCTCTTCATTATTATTATTATTACTGCTATTTTTTTTTAACCCATTATTCTTAACAGCTCTCTGGGGTTCTGGTTCATTCTCTGTAGGTCAGTGTGACTTCTTTGCAGCATCATCACAATTCTCCACAGCTTCATAAATAACCTCCCTGGAAATTGATGACTTCTAGAGAATAACATGGGATCCTAGGTAGGCACTAAAGAAAATAAAAGGTTGCCTTTTCAGAAGATGATCCTGTTAGGAGAACAGAATCCTGTATCCTACACAAACAAATTGATGCCTAAGCAGTGTGCATTTTTAAGCAGTCATTTAGGAAATGGTGTGGACTTAATGGCAGATTAAAACAACTACCTGCTGGGCTGTTTCAAAAAACAAAACCCTCCAATTAAGATGGATCCATGAAAATGTGAAATCAATCCCCCATAACGCTGAGTACCTCTGCCGTGAATGATACTCTGCTGCTGATATAAATGAGAAGAGTTGGGAGTCAGAAATTGTGTGGTGTAGAGTGATGGTTCTCAGTGGAGGCGGGGAGGCGGGCAGTTCTGCCCACCAAGAGGGCCCACCTTTGGCAGCATGCAGATATCCTTGGTTGTCACAACTAGGGGCATGGTGCTGCTGACATCTAGTGGACAGAGGTCGGAGACGCTGCCCAACATAGTACGGAGCACTGGACCACCCCTCCCAACCCAGAATTATCTGGTATCAGATGCCATGCTTCTGAGTCTGCAAAATTCTGATCTAAGACAAAGAGAAAACATACGTAGCCCGAGTTTTGCTGTTTCAAGCCCGTCATAATAATGTCCAGCCTGTTTATTGGGGTTCTAAGGAGACAAGAGATTCTTGTGGATTATATGGGGCTGGGACGTGAAGTTCAGGTGTCATGCTCGACTTAGGAAGTGGAATGTGCCCTAAAAAGATGGGTGGGGAGAACTTTAGGGCATCTCATTAACAGAGATAACAACACCAGTAAGCTGTTCACAATCCTCAGTAATGAGTCTGGTGTACACACCAACCCCGGCTGAGAGGCCTTGGGCCAGCCGTGGGACAGCTGTCCTTGCTCCAGGCTCAATCGAAAGTCCAGTCTTGCTAGAACTGATTTGGGATAGACTGGAATCGATTTGTCTCTCTGAGGTCCTTGAATAAGAAAGTGTGATCTGATGGGCAGAGTAGGCTACGAAACCATCAAAAAGCTTTGCATTAAGGAGTTCCTGAAAAAGTTCTTTTACACTCCACTTCCACCCACCTTGTCAGTGTATTTCTTGAAAATGGTAGGTGTGTAACTGTATCTCCTCATAGGGATTGTCCCCGGGCAGGTGTAGGGAAAGCCTCATGACTGTGGCTTTGAATAATGTTCCTCCTAAAAAAGTTGACGTTTCTAATATCAGACATGGGTGGTGACAGGGCAGGAGAAAAATGTGATGAGGGAGGCAGTCTTATACTGAGTTAAGTTTGGGGACAAAATGATTTAAGATGAGAGGAAATGAGAAAGGAAGGCCTTTTTAATTGTCTGTTTGTTGGCAGTGGCTTAAAAATTAAGTGACATACACCTGGAGGGTGATTATTACAGAATCTGTAATCTGATCTCTCAACTTCTAGTGATTTGAAAAAAAGAAGGTAGAAGTATGAGTTGATTGGAATAATACACATAAAATATCTGGCCCAGGGGACAAGTGGTTTGAAATTGAGAGACATTTGCTAAAGGTATGATTATTAAGGAATCAGTAAAATTTAATGTTTCTCATTTTCCATTAACTGATTTGATACATAGGTAATTAATGTATGGATTCAATGAAATAGTTCACATAGTATACTGGGCTTAAAGAGGAAGTGGTTTTGAATTCAATATGTGGCATGTTCTGATTCTGGTTCCATGGTGAAAATTTAGCTTTGAATTCTTCATTATCGTGAGGGTGAGAATTAATTACATGTGCTTCCCAATCTTATCCTGTATGGATAACAAGAGATAACACATGCAAAGCATTGAGGACATTGCCTGAAATCTCACAAGTGCTCAATAAATGAATATAATAAATGCCGTTTATAATGTTTATCCCAAATGTGGATTCAGATAAATCAGAGTTAACCTTGAGATGGTGAGTGTGACTGTCATAATAAAGGTGTGTTAAGCAGCTCATGTGGGGAGTAAGTTTTGAGGTGAGAGATGGAGTGAAGTCACTTTTATGTGCTCAGACTTTGAGATGAAGGCAGCACAGAGCAAAGCAAAATGCTTAGTGGGTGTTTGGAGGCTATACAGCTGGTATCTGGGAGACCAAAGCAGGGTTTGCTGCGTGGAAATCTGTGTAGAATGAAAATTTGAATCAGAAAGCGTGGCTGACAGTTTTCTGCTACCAGTTCTTTTAGTCTCTGTTGTTTGCTTTTTTAACCTCCTTTGGGGCTTGGAGAATCCATGGGACACAATTCCAGCCAATGAAAAATGTATCAGTCAGTTCTTATCATCATAGTGCTGTGTAACAAACGATGCTAAGACATAGTGGCTCTTATGAGTATGTATTTCCTTCCAGTGGATCTATGGGTCCACAGTGATACAAGTGCCATTTGACTGGTCCAGATTGAGTTGCAGATTCCAAACTGCATGTTGAGTCTAGACCTTCCTGAGATGTCTTTCATCCTCCTTGAACTAGAGACTTCCTGGGCTATGTTCTTCTCAGGGTGGATTACCAAGAGGGCAAGGCCCGCTGTGAAATCACATTGTAAGCTTCTGCTCACTCCACATTTCCTAACAATCCATTGAGTAGAGCGCGTTCATTTTTGACCAGACTTAAGGTCCAATGTGAGCGTGCTCCTCATGGAGCCCTGGTTGCTGTTGTTTAGTCATTTAGTGGTGTCTGACTCTGTGCGACCCCATGGACTGTAGCCCTCCAGGCATCTCTGTCCATGGGATTCTCCAGGCAAGAATGCTGGAGTGGGGTGCCATTTCCTTCTCCAGGGGATCTTCCTCACCCAGGGATCGAACTGGCATCTGCTGCATTGCCAGGCAGGTTCTTAACCCCTGAGCCACCTGGGAAGCCTGAAGCCATGGTTGGCTTGTGATTTTTTTAAATGCTATTACAAGAGAGTGAGGATTCAGGACCAACCCGGCCACAGAGACAACAGGAAATGTGCTGGAGGCAGAATGTTTCGAGAAGCTTCCATATTTATGAAAAAAAGAGACAGAAGCACCGAGACGGCTTCCTTGCTCATCTTCCTGGCTCTTGTGTGGATTCACTTGCTGACAGGTACTGTGCCATCCTTCTCGCAGTCACGATAAAGAGGTCAGCAACATCATGGAGACAGTCTTGACATTGTCTAGCCAACAAAGCAAGGGCAGAAACTGCCTGCCTACGGATTTATTGATACTGAAGCCCTGAAGTCATGTTTTCTGTTACTTACAGTGGAAAGCAGTTCTAATGACCCAGTAAGGGTAAGAGAAAGGAGAAAAGCAGAAATTGAAGCTGAACCTTAGGTTTCACCCCCCATTTGGAGTATGGGAGGGACGTGGTGCCTCGCATGTAATGTGTACTCTAGAAATGTTTGTTGTCTTGAATTGATTCAAAGGAGTCAGACAGGCCACAGTCTCTGCTACTCTTAACATCTATTATGCCACCACCGGGCCATTCTCCTTTGCTCCTGTCCCAGAGAAAACTGCATCACCACCAGCATAATAATGACATTTTATTATGAGGATCTGAAAACCTCGGGTTGATATCCAGCTGTTCTAAATAGAGCAGGGTTCTGCCAAAGAGATTTCACTTAGGACTAAGCTTGGCTGTATTCAAACTACTGCCACCCGGGGAGAAAGTCTTGATTTACCATTCTTCCTCATTGTCAATCTCTGGATAGGTGTGTGCTCCTCACTTTTTGTCCTTCCTTCAGCTTCTCTGATACGCACAAAGAAAAATATTGGGGTCCTTAAAGGATGGCTGATGGTGAGTAAATTTCTTCTCTCATAGGTCATTTTACACTTGGATTCTTTTGTGCCTGTGTGTGTGGACCATTTTTAAAGTCTTTATTGAATTTATTACAATATTGCTTCTGTTTTTACCTTTTGTGCTTTTTGGCCCTGAGGCATGTGGAATCTTAGCTTTCTGATCAGGGATAGAACTCGCATCCCCTGCATTGGAAGGTGAAGTCTTAAGCCTAGGATTTTTTTTTTTAACCAGTTTTTACTTTTGTCCTTTAACTCATGTACTCTCCTAGGATTCAATTTATTATCCACGTTTTATCTAATTGGCATATGATCTTAGTTTCCTCCAATCTGTGGAAGCTTCTCAGGTTTGTTCGTTTATATCTTGCATGGGTTTGGCATTATTGAAGAGTGTTGTCTTTTTTATTTTTTGGTATAATACTCCTCAATTTGGGGTTGTCTGCCCTTTGCCTCTGATTAGACTGAAATTACCTATGGGAGAAAGGATGCCCAAAGTGCTGAGTCTGTCTAAGGGTGGAGGACACATGAGATCTTTGTATCCTGTTATTGGTGCTGCTGGTGCTGCTGCTAAGTCACTTCAGTCATGTCCAACTCTGTGCGACCCCATAGATGGCAGCCCACCCGGCTCCTCTGTCCACAGGATTCTCTAGGCAAGCGTACTGGAGTGGGGTGCCATTTCCTTCTCCAATTACTGGTGCTAGTTCCCTTCATCACTTGGCTGACAAGGCATCTGCCAGACTTCTTCCCTAAAAGTTTACTGTTTTCCTTTTGTGCTTAATAGCACACTAATTTATTACTTTAGTAGTAAAAATGGTGATTGTCTGTTTCCGTCAACCCTTTTCCATGTATTACTTGGAACTCTTCTATAAGGAGGCATTTTCCTTTCTTCTCCATTTATTCTTTTATTTAGGTGTTTATATCATTGTTCAGTTCAGTTCAGTCGCTCAGTCGTGTCCGACTCTTTGACCCCATGAACCACAGCACGCCAGGCCTCCCTGTCTATCACCAACTCCCAGAGTCCACCCAAACTCATAGCCATTGAGTTGGTGATGCCATCCAACCATCTCATCCTGTGTCATCCCCTTCTCCTCCTGCCCTCAACCTTTCCCAGCATTGGGGTCTTTTCAAATGAGTCAGTTCTTTGCAGCAGGTGGCCAAACTATTAGAGTTTCAGCTTCAACATCAGTCCTTCTAATGAACACTCTGGACTGATCTCCTTTAGGATAGACTGGTTGGATCTCCTTGCAGTCCAAGGGACTCTGAAGAGTCTTCTCCAACACCACAGTTCAAAAGCATCAATTCTTTGGCACTCAGCTTTCTTTATAGTGCAACTCTTATATCTGTATCATTGTGTGTGATAATAACGCACACAATAACTCTAGAATGTTTCTTTTCTTTTAGGTTATAATCTGATTTTGTCATCATTTCTGTTGCTCACAGTATTCCAGGTTTGCTCTGAGGAGCTCCTTCTGTTTGATTCTTATGCCCTTTAAATTATACTCCCCTTTCTGAGCACTTCTTAAATTTGTGGCACCATATGTTGCTCCAGGCTCATTTTTTTGTTCTCTCTGACCTGCACCCAGAATCACTCCCTTCTTCAATGAACTCTAGTTCCTTTTGTTTAACAGTGTTTAGGAACCAGGGTCTGATCAGAAGTGTTCATGTTGTTACCGGAAGTCTGAGTCCTCTTGTGTGTGCGTGCTCAGTCATGTCTGACTCTCTGTGACCCCATGGACTGCAGCCCACCAGGTTCTTTTGTCCAGGGACTTTTCCAAGCAAGAATACTGGCGTAGCTTGCCACTTCCTTCTCCAGGGGATCTTCCTGACCCAGGGGTTAAACCCCATCTCTGGTGGCTTTTGCATTGGCAGGCAGATTCTTTACTGTTGAGCCCCTGGGGAAGCCTAACAGTTCCTGTCTCTATAGGTTGACTGTGGGAGGGCGTAAGATAGCTGCTGAGTAATACCTGGGACAGAGCTAGAGCTCGGCGAATGCCTGGGTTATTTTTTCCTGTCTTTTGCTTGTTTGACTGCTTCCTCTGCTACTCTGTGAGCTCCCTGATAGTGAGGAAGATTCCTTAATGATTTGTGTATCTTCATCACTTCTCTGAGGGCCTGGTGTCCAAGGGCGATCAAACGCACACACACAGGCATGCATACACACACAGTTTTAAAGGATTTTCTGTGCACCGGGGGCTCTCGAATGAGCCAACGAATGTTATGAATCCCTTAATGCCTTTCTTTGCTGTTTTCATCATTTTCTCATTTGAGTTCATCTCTGAAGACATACTCTGCCTTGAAGCCACCTTCTTTCACTGGCTATTTGTCACGCTTACATTATGCTGAGTCTGTGTTTCTTGAGGTATCCCCTTTCCCGTTAATGACTGACAGTGGGGAGGGGAGAGGGCTGATGTGCTGAGTCAGCACCCCAGGAGCTCTCTGGCTCCCCCCTCACTGAAGGGGGAGAGTAATTCTATCTTCCCAGTTAATGGGAAGAGAAGGCCATGGGGTCTTTGCCATTTGCTCTGCAGGGTTGCAGAATGTGATCTCCGTGTGTGTGTAGAAAAAATATATATATTTTTTCTGATTAAAGTACCAAAGCTACTCCCAATAGATTTTGGGTTAAATAGATGAAAATTAGTTAAAAATACTGAAATAACACAGTGAGAAAAAACTATTTTTCAGTTACTCATAAAAATATTGGAAATATATAAACCACTGCTACTCTCTAGAGAATATTAAAGTTAGGAGCACACTATAGGAAAAATCTTTGCTTTAACTTAGGGAGGTAATTTGGAACAGTAAAATTTTGGCAGTTCCTCAAAAAGCTACAGATAGAATTACTGCTTCTGTGTATCTACCACAAGAAACAAAAGTAGAAAGTGCAGCAGATACTTTTATGCCAGTGTTAACTGCAGCATTATTTGCCATAGCCCAAAGGTAGAGACAACCTGAATGTCCACTGATAAATAAATGGATGAAGATGCGGTTCATCTGTACAGTGGTGCATTATTCAGTCATAAAAAGATGAAGATCTGACATCTTCGATTACATGGATGAACCTTGAAAACATGATGCTAAGGGAAAAAAAAAACAGGCACAAAAAGATGAATACCGTATGATTCCACTTATATGTAATACCTTGTTGTTCAGTCGCTAAGTAGTGTCCAACTCTTTGTGACCCCATGGATTATAGCCCACCAGGCTCCTCTGTTCATGGAATTTTCCAGGCAAGAATACTGAAGTGAGTTGCCATTTCTTTGTAGTCATATTCAGAGAGAAAATAGAATTTGCTTGCCAGGGGCTGTGGGTGGAGGAAGGGAATGGCGAGTTCTTATTTAATGGGGACAGGATTTTGTTTGGGAGGATGAAAAAGTTCTGGAAAAGGAGAGTGGTGACCATTGTACCATATTATGAAAGCACTAAGTGCCACTGAATTGTAGATTTTAAAATGGTTAAAAGGTAAATTTTATGTATATTTCACCACATTAAGAAAGTTTAAAAAAAATAAGCAGCTGAGAAAAATCGTAGGAGCATCTAGCCTCTTACTTGGTTGGTGCTGGCGCTGACTTTCCTTCTGATGCCCACTTGTGCCCATATGGAAGATGTGTTTGTTATCTGCCTTTTGAGTCAGACACAGAGGTTTGAAACTGGCTACTGCAGGCTGTAAGTGGCCAGGGAAGAGTTTTGTGTTTTGTATGAACCTCACTATATATTTGAAATTCATATTATTTGTCAGTGTTTTCCTAGAAGAGTTGTTGTTGTTTAGTTGCTCAGTCATGTCTGGCTCTTTCGTGACCCCATGGATTGTAGACTGCCAGGCTCCTAAGTAGACATACTCTGCCTTGAAGCCACCTTCTTTCACTGGCTATTTGTCACGCTTACATTATGCTGAGTCTGTGTTTCTTGAGGTATCCCCTTTCCCGTTAATGACTGACAGTGGGGAGGGGAGAGGGCTGATGTGCTGAGTCAGCACCCCAGGAGCTCTCTGGCTCCCCCCTCACTGAAGGGGGAGAGTAATTCTATCTTCCCAGTTAATGGGAAGAGAAGGCCATGGGGTCTTTGCCATTTGCTCTGCAGGGTTGCAGAATGTGATCTCCGTGTGTGTGTAGAAAAAATATATATATTTTTTCTGATTAAAGTACCAAAGCTACTCCCAATAGATTTTGGGTTAAATAGATGAAAATTAGTTAAAAATACTGAAATAACACAGTGAGAAAAAACTATTTTTCAGTTACTCATAAAAATATTGGAAATATATAAACCACTGCTACTCTCTAGAGAATATTAAAGTTAGGAGCACACTATAGGAAAAATCTTTGCTTTAACTTAGGGAGGTAATTTGGAACAGTAAAATTTTGGCAGTTCCTCAAAAAGCTACAGATAGAATTACTGCTTCTGTGTATCTACCACAAGGAAACAAAAGTAGAAAGTGCAGCAGATACTTTTATGCCAGTGTTAACTGCAGCATTATTTGCCATAGCCCAAAGGTAGAGACAACCTGAATGTCCACTGATAAATAAATGGATGAAGATGCGGTTCATCTGTACAGTGGTGCATTATTCAGTCATAAAAAGATGAAGATCTGACATCTTCGATTACATGGATGAACCTTGAAAACATGATGCTAAGGGAAAAAAAAAACAGGCACAAAAAGATGAATACCGTATGATTCCACTTATATGTAATACCTTGTTGTTCAGTCGCTAAGTAGTGTCCAACTCTTTGTGACCCCATGGATTATAGCCCACCAGGCTCCTCTGTTCATGGAATTTTCCAGGCAAGAATACTGAAGTGAGTTGCCATTTCTTTGTAGTCATATTCAGAGAGAAAATAGAATTTGCTTGCCAGGGGCTGTGGGTGGAGGAAGGGAATGGCGAGTTCTTATTTAATGGGGACAGGATTTTGTTTGGGAGGATGAAAAAGTTCTGGAAAAGGAGAGTGGTGACCATTGTACCATATTATGAAAGCACTAAGTGCCACTGAATTGTAGATTTTAAAATGGTTAAAAGGTAAATTTTATGTATATTTCACCACATTAAGAAAGTTTAAAAAAAATAAGCAGCTGAGAAAAATCGTAGGAGCATCTAGCCTCTTACTTGGTTGGTGCTGGCGCTGACTTTCCTTCTGATGCCCACTTGTGCCCATATGGAAGATGTGTTTGTTATCTGCCTTTTGAGTCAGACACAGAGGTTTGAAACTGGCTACTGCAGGCTGTAAGTGGCCAGGGAAGAGTTTTGTGTTTTGTATGAACCTCACTATATATTTGAAATTCATATTATTTGTCAGTGTTTTCCTAGAAGAGTTGTTGTTGTTTAGTTGCTCAGTCATGTCTGGCTCTTTCGTGACCCCATGGATTGTAGACTGCCAGGCTCCTAAGTCCATGGGATTTTCCAGGCAAGAATACTGAAATGGGTTGCCATTTCCTTCTCCAGGGAATTTTCCCAACTCAGTGATTGAACCCGAGTCTAACATATTGGCAGGCGATTGTTTACCACTGAGCCTTTTATTTAATGAAGCCCTTTACCACTTGACTCAGTGGTAAAGAATCCATGGGTTTGAATCCTTTATCGGGAAGATCCCCTGGGGAAGGGAATGGTGGTTCACTCCAGTATTCTTGCCTGGAAAATCCCATGGACAGAGGAGCCTGGTGGGCTACAGTCCATGTCGTTGCAAAGAGTTGGATGCAACTGAAAGCATGCATAATATGCACAGTCTTCATTCCCTTTACCAGGGACGTTCTTCCTAAGACTTGGCATGAAAGATAGAAGCTGGACCCCTGTCTCTTAAAACCTGGATGATCTGGCCACATTGGCTCCACATCCTCCCACGTCAGCCATCTCTCCTTAAAGGGGCCCCTGTCTCTGTCCTGTTGACACAGGTGGTGGGGCACCTACCTGGGCCCTGTGGGCACCTGAAGTTGCAGCCCCCGCTGCTGACTCTCTTTGTTCAGAGTCAGGGGGTGGGTCACTTCTGCTGTCCATCACTGTCTGTTCTCCTGCCTTCAAAACAGGATTGGATCCTTGTTATGTGCCCCAGGGTTTGGCCCCCCTCAGTTGTTTATTTCTTCACTGCTGGCTTGGATCTGTTAGCTCAAAATTCCACGGTTGCCAAACCCAATTTTTTATGTATCCAATTACTTTAAAAATAGCCCCGACAGGCAGATTTTAGTCATTTGGAACATGCCTGATTTGCATGCCTCACAAAACCCCAGGAGGTAGCTCTCACCCATTGGTAAGACAGGACTTTGTAGTTAGAAGGGCCCGCATTGCTACAGCTTTGGAGTCTGGGGCCCAGCACCCCGCTGCTGTGCTGCAGAGAGATACCACCTTTCCATGACTGCTCTCTCCCTTTCCCTTTCCTGGGGTTTCCTTTCCTGGCCCTCTCCATGTAAACCTCTGGACAGCATTTGGGCTGAATATTTGTGGGCCTCCTAAATTCCTGTGTGGGAAGCCCTAACCCCAAAGCAGTGCTATTTGTAGATGAGTCTTCCAGAAGGGAATCAGGTTTCGATGAGGTTGGGCATGACTTAGAGACCAGACAACAATAGAAGGGGAAAAGGAAGTAAGTCTGACTTACAGGTGTCTGTTTCTGAATGGGAAAATAAAGTTAGGGCATAGAAAGTGATAAGAGATGCTAGTGGAACATGGACCCCCAAGAAAAGAGAGTTTAGAGGTTATGAGGGTGGGGCCCCAGTGATGGGATCAGTGCCCTCGTAAGTAGAGGAAGAGATGTGAGAGCTGTCTGTTCCCACACTCACACACCAGGGAAAGGCTGCCTAACAGACCTCCAGAAGTCTACGGGCCAGGAAGACGCCAGGAACCATCCGGTGTCTCCCCCAGGAACGAGGTCTGCTGGCACCTTGATCTGAACGCCCAGCCTCCAGAACTCTGAGAAAGGTGTCTGTGCTTAAGCTGCCCAGTCTTGGGGGCTTTGTCACGGCAGCCCCTCCAGACTAAGATGGGCGGTCCCTGCTGTGAGGAGCAGGCCCTGCTTATACACCTCCACCCAGGTGCCCACCCCCTGCTCCCTCAGCAGAGCTTGTTGTGGGTGACTGTCTTTCTCGGTCATGTCTTTTTCAATTTTTAGAAAAAATTTGATTTTATTTTTGATGGGGGCACTGCGCTGGGTCTCTGTTGCAGCTCGGACTTCTCTAATTGTGCTGTGTGGGCATAAGTGCTCTGCAGCATGTGAGATCTTAGTTCCCCAGCCAGGGACCAAACCCATGTCCCCTGCGTTGAAAGGTGGATTCTTCAGTACTGAATCACCAGGGCAGTTCTGATCATACCTTCTCCTTGATCAGCCCCTGAATCCCTCACATTCCCTACAGTTATTACAGTTGTCCTGGAAATGCAATTATCTGAAAGTACGATTATAGATGGAGCTGAAGGTGGGAGTGGGGAGGTGGTGGAGAAGAGCTGGGATCTCCTTATGGAGGTCTTGTGTCTCCCCCATTAAGATGAAAGAACCTTACAATGAGCATTGAGGAGGACCCTTGTGTTTTCCAGAATCAGGAGGGAGTATGTCATTTGTCTACTTTGGGCATATGGATAGGCCTTTCAGGAATTGGCATCTTTTATGTTTGCTTGCTCAGTCGCTTCAGACGTGTCCGACTCTTTGCGACGCTATGGACTGTACCCACCCCCCACCCCTAGGCTCCTCTATCCATGGGATTCTCCAGGAAAGAATACTAGAGTGGGTTGCCATTTTTTCCTCCAGGGGGGTCTTCTTCACCCAGGAATCAAACCTACATCTATTATGTCTCCTGCATTGGCAGGAGTTGCTTACCACTGGTACGTCCTGGGAAGCCCCACCATTCACATTGACCCCCTGGATATTTTACTGATGGAAACCCCTCTAGTGGTTAAAACTGTGAGTGGCAGGTACCTGGAGAATGTTTCTCATTGGCCAAGGATTAAATTCTTGGGGAAGTCTGACTCAGAGCTGCTTTGGCCTCATTGCAGCTTCCGAATCCAAGGTGCAAAGGCTGTGGAGCTGGTCACAGTCAGCAGACCCACGTCTCTAAGCTGGATTGATGGTTCTGGTTGATCAGAATTCGCAGGGAATGGAGTAATGCAATTACCGTTCGCAGTCGGTTCTCCCTAGGATATTCTTGCAGATCAGTAGCAAAGGGTTAGGAGGCGATTTTCTTCCCCATTATATTGTGAGTTGTACAAACCTTCCTACTGCTATTGCCGGGGAGAGATTTTATAGAGGATTATGAGATGGCTGCTTTCAAAAAATGATTTCCAGTTAAACACCTTTCAGGATGAAAATGGTAAAGCCGTAAAGAATGGGGGAAGGGGAACTTCCTCCAAAATAATTGCTTCTCAAGGATCTTAGTTTGATTGTCTTATAAACAACTTTAACTCATTCTGTTTTTTTTTTCCCCCTTGCTATGACAAATGAGAAAAGAATTCTGAGATTCATTGAACAGTCAGATTTCCAATATGGTGTTTACTTGCATTTTCTATTTCTACTGCAGTCAGGAAATCAAACCCCAAGAATTAAATGCCCCATGTGAAATGTTACGGAGAATTACAGAAAGCAAGGGAAGTTCACCCATAGTTGAGGCAGGCTTCAAAGTTTCCAAGTGTTATTTGAGAGGGCCAGAAAATTTAACAAAGGTGATCTTGAGTCTGTAAGGCCATTAGTATCCCCTGTTAGCTTCCTGCTGGGGCCCTAGGATCAATCTTTCAAAGACCCTCAGTGGCCTCAGGATGAATGAACCTTTCTTATGTGCCGGGCCCAGTGCTTGCTCCATTATTTTGTTTAATCTTGACAGTGTCTTCGAGGGAGCCTCCCAAGTGGCACAGTGGCGAAGAATCTGCCTGCCAATGCAAGAGACTCAGAAGATGCAGGTTTGATCCCTGGATGGGGAAGACCCCAGGAGGAGAAAATGGCAACTCCCCACTCCAAAATTCTTGCCTGGAAAATCCCATGGGCAGAGGAGACTGGCAGGCTATATTCCATTGGAGTCATAAAGAGTGGGACACGACTGAGCAACTGAGCACCCATACATGCACGTGTGCGTGCACACACAGACACACACACACACGTACACACACACATACACCTTCAAGTAAAAATTTTCATTAATCCCATTTCAGAAGGAGAAAACAGACACACATAGTCAATAATGTGTCCAAGTTCACAGAGCTAGTGAGTGGTAAAGCCAAGGTCCCTCTTCTGTCTGACTTCAGGCCCATAGTCTGAGTTACCATGTGCCTTCCAGTGACCAAACTCAAGCTCACTCTGCTTCCTTCCTGTGTGTGTGCTAAGCTGCTTTCAGTTGTGTCTGACTCTCCACAATCCTATGGACTGTAACCTGCTAGGCTCCTCTGTCCATGGGATTCTCCAAACAAGAATACTGGACTGGGTTTCCGTGCCCTCCTCCAGAGGATCTTCCCAATCGAACCGTGTCTTTTATGTCTCCTGCACTGGCAGGTGAGTTCTTTACCACTAGCGCCACCCGGGAAGCCCCTACTCCCTGCATGACAGGCCAGTTAACAGAGAGACAAGGTGTTGAGGCAAGGAATACAATTCTGTTAAAAAAAGCCAGTTGGCCCAGAAGATGGCAGACTAATATCTCAAAATAACCATCTTATCAGGGTCTGGATGCCAGGTTCTTTTATAGAACAGAGATGGGGGAGGTGAGGAGATAAGGGAAAAAAGACCATTAGTCTTACAGATATCTCCTGGAATGGCCAGCCTCAGGAAGAGGATGTGCTAATTTCTTCCTTCCAGTAGCCTTCCACTGGTGGACAGGATCCCCAAAGCATTTTCATTTAGCATTCAGGCAGAGGGGCAGGGTACCCCGAGGCAGGCCATTATGTATGGACAGTGTCCTTTTAGTGAACAAAAGCAATGGGAAGCAAAGGTTAAAATAAAAGAACAGGTTCAACATGGGATCTGCTCTTCCCTGTAACATTTCCAGGAATGCTCACCATTGATTTACCTCCCATCACTTAGTACATATGTTCAGGGATCTGAGTCCTCCACTGGTTTTGAGCAGAGCAGGGTTCTTTCTTTCCCCGCCTGAGAACTCTAAAAGTTCAAGGGCATAATGTTCATATAATAGGCAACATGTGTGTGTGTCAGGGGTCTAGTAGAGACGGTACTGGAAGCAGAGGAGAGACCATAGAGAGCCCTCTTTCTCCTGGCCCCTGTGGAATTACATTCTCATGGGGAAACAGACCACAAGGAAGTACACGCGCCTCAGACACCAGAGGCCCCTTGGGTTAAACGCTAGGGAAGTAATCAACCTGGTTATGACTTGGAGGACAGTCAGGAATGGGCCATGGAGACGACACCCTGAAAAGATAATGCTTCTGCTGAATCTTGGGGAGAGCAGAGGAACAGACTTTTTCAGCAGCCATGGGAAGAAAATTTCAGGCCAAGGGAACAGCACATACAAAGATCTCATGATGGGCGTCAAGTTACGTGTCTATGGAAGGTGTTCGGCGTGGCAGGAGGGACAGACTGTTCAGAGAGGAAGGCTTGCTGGGATTCAGTCGTTTAGATAAAAAGGGTGGCAGAAACATATTTTCTAGTGTAGGGTATTTTCTCTGTTTCTAATTTTAAGAGTCTTGTTTCCACCTTGCTTTTCTCCTCCTCCTCACCTAATTCAAATACCTGCTCCAGGGATCCTTGATTAAAATATATGACTGTCTGTTGATTTGGACCTTTTAATTCAAGAACTCTTGAAACATTATATGCCAAACTCTGAGCTAGTGCAGGGCCCCCGAAGAAGTGATGTGTGTGTGGTGGGGGCCAGCTCGGAAACACCGAGCTTTGAATTCCGAAAGTGAAAATGAAGCTGACCTTGTGGAAACGGATCCCACATTAGGTGGTGTTAAGCCTCTAAAGAAGATTCATGTAGGACCTTTTCAAATAATTCTGTTCCCCGGTCAATTTAAACCACCCTGCCTCCTAGCCAGCACAGTTTATGGCTTTGTTCACATCATAGATTTGGAAATCAAGACCCAGGAAAGGTCACACCATTAAATAAACGTTTAACACTCAGAGAGAGATGGGACATGAATACATTCTCAGTGGAGTGACATTAAGTTACTGCTTTTGTAACAGCTACTTTGGTTTGCATTTGTAAAGCTTAAAAAATCTTTTCTCCTATATTTTTGGTGAGATAAAGGAAGTTTTTGGCCTGAGCATTTTTCTCCTTCAGAGAATCGGATAAGGGAAGTGTGCATTCATCAGTATACTTGGAGGTGCTACAAATCAGTTTGAAAACCCCTACAGTCTAGCGTTTCTTCAATTTATGCTTAAGGACACTCTAGAGCTGGCCAGTCAATACAATAGCCGCTAGCCACATGTGGCTACTGAATACTTTGAAGTGTGGCTGGATCAAATGGAGTTTTGGTTGTATGGGTAAAATACAGGCTTTTAAAGACTATGTGTGAAAAAATGTGAACCATCTCAATAATTTTTACATGGATTGTTCAATTTGATATGTGTGCTGCTGAAGCAAGCACTTTATGGACTACTCAGTTGAATGGTCATCTTTGGATATGTTCAGTTAAGTACAACACATTGAGACTTCACTTGTTCATTTTTGCTTTTTATTTTTTACCTGGCTGTTAGAAAAATTTAAATGATATGTGGCCTGTATTCTGTTTCTGTTGGATTGTCTGTGTGATCAGGCTTGTCCAAGTCTTTGCAACCCCATGGACTGTAGCCCACCAGACTCTTCTGTCCATGGAATTTTCGAGGCAAGAATACTGGCCTGGATAGCCATTTTCTTCTCCAGAGGATCTTCCTGACCCAGGGATTGAACCAAGTCTCTTGCATCTCCTGCACTGGCAGGTGGGTTCTTTACCACTGAGCCACCTGGGAAGCCCTCTGTGGGATTATTCTACTCTAAAAAGACTTCCGCATCCTGTCCTGATGCTATAACTGACAACCCAGGCTTGTCCTCCTATTGAACACAGCTGTAAAACCAAATAAGATATATGAGGCTGTTCTTTTCAGGCGTTCATCAAAAGGCAATGTAGTCCTGGAGAGAAGGGAAACATAGGTACTGAGCCTCATAAAGCCCTGCTGTCCATCCAGGAGCACTTTTCTGCTTCAGTGCAGGTGGGAGGCGCTGGGTGGGGGGAGCATCCTGCTAAACTAAGAGGTAGAGATTGGAATTCTTGGCTTCTGAGGTGGAATTTTGGGGACAGGGTACCAGAAAAGAGGATTATGTGCAGAGGGGATTTACTGCCCTTGGCCGAGGGCTGGACTGTACAGTTGAGGGGAGGGACCTCACCAGACTTAGCAGAGACCACCTGATGCAGGGTTGGGATCCATCTAGTGAGCGTTTGAGAGGCAGGTGTTACCAGACATCCCATATAATCAGTTGTGACCCCAAAATGTCTGTGACCTACGAGTTTAGTTCAGTTGTGTTCAACTCTTTGCGACCTCATGAACCACAGCATGCCAGGCCTCCCTGTCCATCACCAGCTCCTGGAGTCCACCCAAACCCATGCCCATTGAGTTGGTGATGCCATCCAATCATCTCATCCTCTGTCGTCCCCTTCTCCTGCCCTCAATCTTTCCCACCATCAGGGTCTTTTCGAATGAGTCAGCTCTCCACATCAGGTGGCCAAAGTATTGGAGTTTCAGCTTCAACATCAGTCCTTCCAATGAACATCCAGGACTGATTTCCTTTAGGGTGGACTGGTTGGATCTCCTTGCAATCCAAGGGATTCTCAAGAGTCTTCTCCAGCACCTCAGTTCAAAAGCATCAATTCTTCAGTGCTCCACTTTCTTTATAGTCCAACTCACATCCATACATGACTACAGGAAAAACCATAGCCTTGACTAGATGGACCTTTGTTGACAAAGTAATGTCTCTGCTTTTTAATATGCTATCTAGGTTGGTCATAACTTTCCTTCCAAGGAGTAAGCATCTTTTAATTTCATGGCTGCAATTACTAACTGCAGTGATTTTGGAGCCCCCTAAAATAAAGTCAGCCACTGTTTTTAGTGTTTCCCGATCTTTTTGCCATGAAGTGATGGGACCATTTGCCATGATGTTAGTTTTCTGAATGTTGAGCTTTAAGCCAACTTTTTCACTCTCTTCTTTCACTTTCATCAAGTAAGTCCTTATAAGTTCCACTTGAATAAGGCCATACAGAAATTTATATTACTGTGGAAGAAAATGAACCTTGACCTATACCTCACAAAAGTTCACTGGGAAATTCACAAATCTAAATGTTTAGAATGCTAAACTTTCTGAAGCTGTAAGAGAATATATTTGCAGTCTTGGTATGTACAAAAACACTCATGGTAGAAGAAAGAAAAAGACAAACTAGATTTCATTAAAATTAAAAACTTATCAAAAGTATAAAGCAAATGGAAAGGCAGACTCTGGAGTGAGAGAGTGTATTGTCAATCCTGCAGTCTGCCAGCGGAGTTATATCCTGAATATGTAGAGAGACAGCCTAGGAAGGTGGGAGAGTGACTTGCGTGCACGTTGCCTATCAAGGGCTATAAAAGCGTCCACCGAGCATATTAAAAAGTGCTGGAGACTGCAGTCATCAGGGACATTCATACTGAAAACAACCACATTGAGACACCACTTCACACCCACTAAAATAACTAAAAAGGGAGGAAAACACCAAATGCTGCTGAGGGCGTTGAGGAACAGGAACACTCATCCGTTGCTTGTGGGAATGTGCATGGCGCTAGTGCTTTGGGGTCTGTATGGTGGGTATTTGCACAGTGCAACGTCCATTTCTCAGCAATTCCTCTCCTCAGTAATTACCTAAGGATAATAGAAACAGCCAACCCCCCCTCCCCCGCCACACACACACGCACACACACACACACACACACACGTGTACAATGGTAAAGGTTGTTGTAGCTTTATATGTAATAGACAAAACTGAAAGCTAGCAATTCAAATGTCCATCGGTGGAAGAATGAATGAATAAATGGGGAAGCTCATGCAGTTTAATTCATACTCTCAGCAGTGTGAAAAAGTCTGACTAGTGATATGTGGGTGAATCTCAAATACTACATTAGCAAGAATGTAGGGACCAAACACTGAAGCGCGCGTACCTATGTTTTCATACATGTGATATTCAAGAGCTGGCAAAACGATTGATGATAGAATTTAGAGCAGTCATTGCCTTCAGAGGCCTGGGGGATGGAATGACCCACACTTGATTAGAGCGTTGGCTAGATTGTATATACATTTGTCAAAATTCAGAAATGTGAACCAAAGATCTGTGCCTTTCACTCTATGTATAATGTTTCTTTTAAAAACTTCCTGAAAAAACCTTCTAAAACAGCGGTCAGCAGCCTATAGCTCGTGACCCTCTGTGGCTCATCACCTGTTTTTCTAAGTCAAACGTTATTGGTGCAAAACAATAATGATTTATCTGCATACTGTCTGTGTCTGCTTGTGCAGCTGGAATAAAAGCTGAGGAGTTCAGACAGAAACTCTATGGCTAGCGAAGCCTAAGCTATTTATTATCTGGCCCTTCTCAGAAAAAGCTTGCTAACTCCTGTCCTAGAATAATTGTTACAGTGAAACCCACCCTTGGGCATTCCTATCCACAGCAGCTGAGGGCAGAAATCTATCATTCCATCCCCACTCCCCAGCTGGCTCCAAATCAGGAGGAACTGGGCAAGCAGTAAGGAGAGAGCAGACCCTTTCAAGAGTCACCATATCGATACATAGGTACTGTCTGGTCATAAAGTGATTTTACTGACTAATTTGCTCTTGCTGGAGTTATAAAAGCCCATTTCTTCCCCATTAGCTTTCTGTGGAAAGTGTGGAAAGTTCATTTTCATCATAGTTATGTAATCATCTTCCATAAATGTGGGGAGTCTCGTGTATTCTGCCATCAGCGGCACCGTCTCCTGCCACTGTTTGGCTTTGGGTAGGAGGCTGTTTGAGAGGTTAAAAGACAGGATGGGGAAAAACTCACAGAACGCTTTCTGTGCACGTCTAATGGATAAAGATCCTTAAGAAGCTTTACTTAAAACTGATCTGGCTTCTTGATGATTTGAGCTGCTCTTTTAATTAGTTTTTCAGAGCATATATTGTTTATTATCATTATTTTATTTTGCCACACGAGGCTTCAGGATGCTTTAGTTCACAGAGGAGCCAGATGCTCTTTACTGGTTTTTGAGTACCAATTGAGGAAGAAGAAAACAACTTATTACATGGGAAACTTTTCCCCATGGGTGGTTTGTGACTAAAATTAAATGATTATGGGCGTTACTTTGGACAGAAACTTTAGTGCTCAACGAACATTCTGTTTGTGCCTCAGTATTTCCAGCACCCTTCTGGTTGGGTGAGTTGTGTGACTGATTTTGCTCACTGAAACGTGTGGCTTCTCCATTCTTCCTCCCCCAATAGAGGCACATATTGAGATAAAGTTACCCCAGGAATGAAATGGAACAGTTTGGATTAATGATCTTGTCTTGTGTGATCAGGAAATTAGCATCTGTTGTGTTAATCCACTGAGTTTTTAGGGTTATTTGTTACTGACAAAGATCGTGCTCATTGGTATGGGTTAAGTTACTTACTGGAAAAAACAGACCCCTAAGCACATTACAAACGTAGATGGCCTAGATGTGTCATTTCCAGTAAGGGTGTGGGTGTGTGTGTGTGTGTGTGTGCACGCACACACACGTGCATGCGCATGCACGCTTAGTTGCTCAGTCATGTTTAGTTCATGGAGGAAGCACACATGAATGACTGTTGAAATAAATGAAAGAATCTTTGTAAATGTGAATATAAACACACGCACATCAATGCATGACATAAAGATAAAGATAAAGACAGTGGAGACTGTTGCTTTCCACGAGGTCTCTGTCCTGCGTTCCGTTGCATGATTTTTTATTTTTTGAGAGAGAAGCCAGAGGAAGCGAGTTGTTACTGTTGTTTGGTCACTAAGTCTTCCCAGTGCAGGGGCTGTCTCTTATACACATCCAGATGTGTATAAGAGACAGGTGCACGCACACACACGTGCATGCGCATGCACGCTTAGTTGCTCAGTCATGTTTAGTTCATGGAGGAAGCACACATGAATGACTGTTGAAATAAATGAAAGAATCTTTGTAAATGTGAATATAAACACACGCACATCAATGCATGACATAAAGATAAAGATAAAGACAGTGGAGACTGTTGCTTTCCACGAGGTCTCTGTCCTGCGTTCCGTTGCATGATTTTTTATTTTTTGAGAGAGAAGCCAGAGGAAGCGAGTTGTTACTGTTGTTTGGTCACTAAGTCATGTCCAACTCTTTTGTGACCCCGTGGACAGTAACCCACCAGGCTCCTCTGTCCACGGGATTTCCGAGGCAAGATGACTGGAATGGGCTGCCATTTCCTCCTCCAGGGAATCTTCCCAAGCCAGGAGTCCAGCCTGCGTCCCTTGCGTCTCCTGCACTGGCAGGCAGCGTCTTCGCCACTGCACCACCATGAGCTAATCCAGTTATTGGTGGGACTCTGTCGTGTGTCCCAGGTGTTCTGGGGTAGGAAGAAAATGAGAACCACTGATGTAATTGCAGAGGGGAAAAAAGCTTGGAGAATTACAGGGATGAGGGCTGATGCTTTTGTTAGAATGCCTGCTTTTTTTTTTTTTTTAATTTTTTTGGCCTTTGACTGGCGGGATCTTAGTTCTATTACCAGGGATTGAACCCGTGCCCTCTGCATTGGGAACCCGAATCTTCACCACTGGACCACCATGGAAGTCAGGATGTCTATTTTCTGTTCATCTTTTAGATTCCCTAGAAACTACCCATTTTTAGGAATGCCTGATTTGTATGCATTTCTGCAGAGCTCAGAACTAATTTGATGTAAATGATACACTCCGGGTATCCAGAAAAACCTTTATGGGGCCCACAAAGAGTCCACGAAGGGAACTGATGATGTGTTTTATCTACAAGCAAGCATTTCTCTTCAAAATTCATACACAGCCTCCTAATGCATCACAAGCCCGACATTGGTACCACTGGCTTTCCATACACAGAGAAGTACCGTTCCTTTTAATCAAGTAAGTTGATTTTGCAGCAAAACCTTTTGTATAATACTGAAAAATAGTTGTGTTCCTTGGAAGCTATTTCAGTTTTCTGAAATGATCATTTTTAATCATTCGCCTAGCAAAACAATTTACCAAGCAGCGGAGGATAACGAACCATAAAGTTTAATTTGCCTTTTTTAATTGAGTTGTTAATTAGCACCCCTCAGCCGTTGGAAACTTCTCACTCGCTTTTTGTTTTGCTTCTGATCCGAGACGTTTCAAAGAATCTAATCTATCATATTGCCTCTACCCAGGTACTTTCATGAATCACATCAATGGGTGATTATTCCCTAAGTCTGCTGCAGCTTCCAAATGCATACAAATTTCTATCAGTGGCAGATAATTAGGGAATAGAGAGTGGTGTTCAGTGGATGAAGATATCTACCATTTATTGAATTCCTACTGTGTGCCAAGCACTGTTTCAAGTGCTTAGCATATATTACTGAGTCCTGACAGCATTTCAATAAATTATTTCCTTCTTTGACTGCATTAGGTCTTAGATGCAGCACACGGGATCTTGGCTGTGTCATGAAAGCTCTTTGCTTGTGGGACGTAGACTCTTTAGTTGTGGCTCTCTGTCTCTAGTTGGCACGTGGGCTTAGTTGTTCCATGGCGTATGGGATCTTAGTTCCCCGACTAGGCATTGAACCCATGTCCCCTGCATTCAAGGCGGATTCTTAACCACTGGCCCACAGGTAAGTCCCTCCTGATAGTATTTTGAGACTACCGGCTCCACTTCATCCACAGTGAGCAGAGGTTCGGTTATGTTAAACACTTTCCCCAAGGATGTCCAGCTAATCGGTAATGGAATAAAGGTTCAATCCCAGGCAGCCTGACTGGTGGTCCCACTGACCCTCCTTTCAACCTGCTTTATATTTTCAAGATCCTTGGAGTCAAACAGACTGACACTCAAATTCTAGTTCTATTGTTAATATTGTTGTTAAACTAAGCATGTGCTATTTGGAGCCAAGTTCATGGGTATGTGACTTGGGCAGTCAGGGTCCTGTGCCCAGGAGGCCCCTGTACGTGGTTCTTCTGTTGCCATCGTTTAAAAGCATTGATTAATTTTTGGCTGCACTGGGTCTTTGTTGCTGCTCAAGGACTTTGTCTCATTGCAGCGAGCTCGCTGGTTGATGAGCACGGGCTTCTCATTGCGACGGCTTCTCTTGTTGCGGAGCACCAGCTCTAGGACACAGGGGCTTCGGTAGTTGAGGCGCAGGGGCGTAGTTGCTCTGAGGCAAGTGGGCTCTTCCTGGACCAGGGATCGAACCCATGGCCCCTGTACTGGCAGATGGATTCTTAACCACTGGACCACCTGGGCAGTCCTTCTGTTGCCATCTTGATATTTTAAATAAGTTTTGGTCAGCGGACCCCCATATGTGTGTTTTGCCTTGGGCTCTGCAAATTCCGTGCTTGTTCCTGACACTGTTATTTTATTGCATGCTGGTTCTCCCTCCTTGTGATTTTGTGACTCTGAAGTCTATGCATGGCTTAGCCAGGTCTTCTGTTTAGGGTTTCACCAGGCCAAAACCAGCGTGTCACCCAGGGCTGGGTTCTCCTCTGGTTGAACTGGAGAGGCAATCATCCCCTTGCTTGTGTGTTCCCCTGACAACATTCAGTCCCCTGTGGCTGGAGGACTCATGGCATTTTATTTCTTCAAAACCAGCAAACGAGGACTCCCTTGGTGTGCAGTGTTGAAGAATCCCCCGGCCAGTGCAGAGGACACCAGTTCGGTGCGGGAAGATTTCACGTGCCGCAGAGCAACTAAGCCCACGTGTTGCAACTACTGATGCCCGAGAGCTTGGGAGCGCTTGCTCCATAAAGTAAAAGCCACACATTGCAACAAAGACCCGGCACAGCCATAAATAAATAAAAGATAAATTAAAAAAATAAGTATATTGTTTTAAAAAAGAGAGAGAGAAAGAAACAAAAGGAGAAGCAAAAGGAGAGAGAAGGATCAAAGCAAGTTTTCCTGTGGACTCATATCACTCATATCATCGTAACATCATTGTGGGAGCAGAAGCCCATCATCTCTGCTGCAGGTTTTTTTGCTTAGAAGCAAATTACAGGTCTTTGCCACACTTGAGGGGAGGGCATAATGAACACGTGAGAATGCCGGGAGGCGGGGCATGGAGGACCGCCTTAGATCTGTTTGCCTCGATTACTGTGTATCATTATTACGTGTAGTTGTTGCTGTCATCATGCTTTTCATTGCTGATGTCGCTGGCAGCTCTGTAGAGCTTACGGTGCTGCAGGCCCTGTTCTGAGTGCTCTGCATGTATTAACTGACTGGCTTGTGCAGCTGAATTCCAAGGTCCCGAGGACTGAGACAAAGGTCACCTCCTCTCTGCCCACCGGAACTAATAGCTCTCAGGCTAATGAAGCATGAGGCCACTCTTTATTTCCTTGAGTGATAGGATTGTCTTGGGAAGGAGTTAAGTATAATGATTAGCCTAAAGGAAATCAACTCTGATGCTGAAGCTGAAGCTCCTATCCTTTGGCCACCTGATGCAAAAAGCTGAATCACTGGGAAAGACCCTGATGCTGGGAAAGACTGAGGGCAGGAGGGGAAAGGGGTGGCAGAGGATGAGATGGTTGGCTGGCATCACTGACTCAATGGACAAGAGTTTGAGCAGATTCTGGGAGATGGTGAAGGACAGGGAAGCCTGCTGTGCTGCAGTTCATGGGGTTGCAAAGAGTCGGACATGACTTAGCAACTGATCAACAACAACAAGTAATGATTAGAAACTTGAAATTTCGTGCCCTTCAGACCCAGGTGCATTCCCAGCTCTGTTACCTTCTGGTTGCATGGTCCTTCCTATGTTTCCTCATCAGGGTTGCTCAGGAAGGGTTTTGACAGTGGACAGGGGGTAAGGCTGCTTAAAGATTCAGGTCTCTTCCCACAGTGAAGTTATGCTTTTGTGTTTTAGACATTATTGTTTTTGTTTAGTCACTAAGTCATGTCCGACTCTTTGCAACCCCATGAACTCTAGGCTACCAGGTTCCTCTGTCCATGGGATTTCCCAGGTGAGAAACAACTAAAGAGTCTATGTGCCCAAGCAAAGAGCTTTCATGTCCCACTGGAGTGGGTTTGCCATTTCCTTCTTCAGGGGATCTTCCTGACCCAGGGATCAAACCTGGGTATCCTGCTTGGCAAGTGGATTCTTTACTACTGAGCCACGAGGGAAACCCTTTAGACATTATTATCCTTCTGAACTCCAAGAGCCTTCTTGTTTCAGGCTCCTGCACAGTTTGAAAAGAAATACAGTGGGTATCTGGAAAAATATCTTGAAACGTGCCATTGCCCATATAACTACTTCCTACCCTCTTCTCTATTTTTCCATTAGGCAGATTACTTTGTTCACCAAACCTGTTCTCACTGATCTTTTTTTACTCTTTTCCTCACTCATTCTCTTTCTCACTGTCTTTTTCTTCATTTCTCTGGATCTATCTATTTTTTATTTTTCTTTCTCCCCTGTCTTATTCTCCATTTTCATCCCACTGAATGTTTTGTCTTCATGCTTCCTTCTCAGGTGGAAGTGAGCAGAGAAGGGAGGAAAAAAGGGAATAATGGATAGAAGTCAATCATTTTCCTCTCCTCACCAGCTCTTCAAAGACTGTGCTACTACTGTATATAGAATATATAATTAATAAGGACCTACTGCATAGCACAGGGAACTCTACTCAATACTCTGTAACGGTCTGTAATGGGAAAAGAACCTAAAAATCCTCAAATTTCCCTGAATGGGTGGTAGGCATGTCACCGTAACTCCCAGCATTTTCCTACTGGAGACAATCAGATCTTAGCCAGTCTTTGTGAAGCTAGTCCTGCCTGATAATTTGTAAATTTCTATACATCCTTCATTGGAAATGCTTGTCTTTTTTTTTTTTTTTCCTCCAGGGAAGGAACATTCACTGACATTCTCACAAGTCCTCTGTCCATTCCTTGGAGGGGTGCAATTATTAAGCAAAGAAAAACTTGTCCCCCTCCCCATTTTGATCCTAGCTCCTTCACATCCATCTACAGTGTCTCTCTTCATTATCCTGCCTCTCACAGATGTGGCCAGTCTCTTATTCCTCTGGTGGATCTTCCTTTTTAGCTGATGAACACCTCATCCTATAAACAAGATGTCCTTGGAGTTGTTCACTTCCTCCAGCGACGTTTCCTTTCGCGGTTCTGCAACAGAGCGGTGTGGCTTCATTTCGTGTCTCTGATCACCTCGTTGCTCCTCTCCACCCTGTCCTGTCGGACTGCCCCACTTCCCACTCTGCTGTCCCGAAGGCCGCCGGGGAGGGCTCGGCCACTCGCTCTGCTTCTCCCCGTCTGCCTACAGCATCAGGCAGCCCGACCACCCAGCTGCCCTTGATGGCTTTCCCGGGACATAGTCTCTGCACCACTTCTGACCTCTTGTTAACTCTCTGTCTGTATTGGGCTTGTCTTCTCCCAGACAGGGACTAAGCAGGCAGCCCTGGAATGTGCTTCCAAGCTCCTTCATCCCTTACCTCTCCCACTTTGGTCCTGGATTTTGATCACCCTGGATGATGCTTTCAGTGACCAGACTCTGAGTCAGACCCTGTTCTAGGTACTCTTCGTGTGTAAAGTCCTGTAATCCTCCCACATGTCTTATGAGAGAAAATATATATGATTACTATTTTTTCAGGAAAAACACTGAAACAGAGTTTATTTTTCTTGAAATTTCTGGGTATGATCTCAACTGCTCTTGGAGTTGGTCTTTGATTTCTGTTCCTCAGCTTCTGGGTTCTTTGCTAGTGACTTACACTCAAAACCAAGCTCACCTTCCTTTCTCTCTCTCTCTCTTCATCCTCCCTGCCCCTGTTTCTGTCAGTTTATTGCAGTAGGTCTCAGTCATCACTTTCTGCCTCATTTTTGGTGACTCCCTCCCTTTTCTTCCTCATCAGCTCTGTTCATTTCACACCCAAATATTTTCCCTTCCCTCCCAATTTTATTTTTTTAATTAAAAATTAAAAAAAATAAATATACTTATTTTAATTGGAGGCTAATTATTTTATAATATTGTACTGATTTTGCCATACATCAACATGAATCTGCCACAGGTATACACGTGTTCCTCATCCTGAACCTCCCTCCCTCCTCCCTCCCTGTACCATCCCTCTGGGTCATCTCAGTGCACCAGCTCCAAGCATCCAGGTTCATGCATCGAACCTGGACTGGTGACTCGTTTCATATATGATATTATACATGTTTTAATGCCATTCTCCCAAATCATCCCACCCTTGCCCTCTCCCACAGAGTCCAAAAGACTATTCTATACATCTGTGTCTCTTTTGCTGTCTCTCATACAGGGTTATTGTTACCTTCTTTCTAGATTCCATATATATGCCTCACTATACTGTATTGGTGTTTTTCTTTCTGGCTTACTTCACTCTGTATAATAGGCTCCAGTTTCATCCACCTCATTATCAAAAATAAACTCAAAATGGATTAAAGATCTAAATGTAAGACCCCAAACTATAAAACTCCTAGAGGAGAACATAGGCAAAACACTCTCTGACCTACATCACAGCAGGATCCTCTATGACCCACCTCCCAGAATATTGGAAATGAAAGCAGAAATAAACAAATTGGACCTAATTAAACTTAAAAACTTCTGCACAACAGAGGAAACTATAAGCAAGGTGAAAAGACAGCCTTCTGAATGGGAGAAAATAATAGCAAATGAGGCAACTGACAAACAACTGATCTCAAAAATATACAAGCAACTCCTACAGCCCAATTTTATAATATTCTTTTGAGCCTTCTTTGCCTCTCTCATTGTAGTGACAGTAACCTGTTTGTATATGGATTTTCTTTTTCTCCATTATAAAACAGTTGTATGTTGATTTATTTGGCCAAAAAATAATGCAAGAAAAATTTTAAAAATCTACAATCTGATAGAGGGATACAGATGTTTTCTGTATGGGTTGAATATTATTCCTCCCAAAAGATATATTGGCGTCTAAACCCTTAGCACTTCAAACTATGATCTTACCTAGAGACAGGGTCTTTACAGAGGTAACCAAGTTAAAATGAAGTCATTAGTATGGGCCCTAATCCAGTGTGACTGGGTGTCCTAAGAGAGATTTGGACTCAGGGAGAAAAGTGTCATGAAAAGTTTGGGGTGATGCTGCCACCAGCCAAGACATACCCAAGGTTTCCAGCAAAAAACTTTCAGAATCCAAGAGAGAGGAATGGAATGGAGCCTCCCTCACCGCCTTTGTAAGGGACTAACCCTGCAGACACCTTGATTTCTGAATTCTAGCCTCCAGAATTCTGTGAGGTGATCTGTCAACATTTCATTTGTTCCAGATGCCCAGTTTGTGGGTACTCTGTGAAGGCAGCCCTCACCCGCTTTCAATGCTGCTTCTGGTCTGGTTCTCGCTTCTCTGTTGGTGATCAGTTTCTCTAAACCCAGCTTTCTGTGTAAATCCTTTGTGGATCCTTTTGTTGCTACAAGCCATGCAGCTCCCTAGGCAAACACTGAACGCATTCCAGGATTCTAGGATTCCCCTAGAAGGTAACTATCTTCTAGGGAAATGACTTTACTTAAGGAAATGGCAACCCACTCCAGTATTCTTGCCTGGAAAATCCCATGGACAGAGGAGCCTGGTAGGTTACAGCCCATGGGGTCACAAAGAGTCGAACATGACTGAGTGACTTCACTTTCTTTTCATTTTACTTACCCAGGGTGTCACAACACAATGACAAGTGCCTGGAACAGTGTAGGCGCTCACTTCTTGAATGGGTGAGTGAATGATGGGTGAGTGAATGAATGGGTGAATGAAAGGATGGGTGATCAGGTGATGGATGAACCCCTTCGCCTTCACTCATCTCTGGCTTCCTCTGGAATGAATCACTGCCTTCCCCTGAGGTGTGCTGTTTTCCACGTCTTCCCCTTTGCTGTAACAGCCAATAGCTACCCATGGTCATCTCCGTTTGTTCTTGGGTTACTACTGGTGTCATTCTAGACCCAGCTCGTCCTTCAGTGCTTCTTCAAATTTCTCCTGCTATTTTCTAAATGGCAGAAGTCCTTCCCTCCCACATTACCCTGCAAGCATTTTTTTACTTTGCATTAGGGTCACTTTATGCCAAGTCTTGAGCATGATAACATTATTTTTGTGGCTTGGCTCCTGGTAGGTAGTCAATACATATTTGTTATGTAAGTAAATTAATTAGGGCTTCCCAGGTGGCTCAGTGATAAAGAATCTGCCTGCCAGCACAGGAAATGGGAGTCCAACCCCTGGATCAGGTAGATCCTCTGGAGAAGGAAATGGCAACCCATTCCGGTATTCTTGCCTGGAAAATTCCATGGACAGAGGGACCTGGCTGTCTGTGGTCCATGGGGTCACAAAGAGTCAGACATGACTGAGCAACAGACATAGACGCACAAATTAATTAAACAAATATCTGGGAAAACAGAGCTGAAATGCGAACTCATAAGCCCCCCTCCCTTCTTTCTGTGTCTAGGCAACACTTTGTTCAAAGATTTCACTCTTAAAATTTTTATTTACAAATGCTCTTCAGGAATTACATGGAAGAGAAAGGAGCTGGTATTGAGTGCCTTGAAAAGTTGAATTGCAGGTTGCCATGGAAACAGAGTTAAGAGTTGACTTTTTCATATATGAATGTTTTAATGAAATATATTCTTAGCCATAGTGGATGGGTTTGTATACCAGAAAAGAAGTGCTTTATCTTAACATACTATTATGTTCAGAAGTTAGATTGATGGTCCCAAGTATTATTTCATGAAATTACTATACATTACTGTGGTTCCCTTGCAGGAAGTGATCCCAATGCTGACAAAATGAAACTGTCCTTGTTTGTGGAAGAAAATATCTCTGTGGACTGATTTTTTTCCCTTTTGCTGTTGTGAAGTAGCTTTTCTGTTTTAGCCAAAGGACACGTCCTTCAAGTGTCTGACTCTGTTCTTTCTTTGAAGTAATAATTGCCCCCAAATCATGCATGCATTGTGTATGTTGCTGACAATTATTCAGTAGTTTGAAAGGTTTCATGATGACGGTGGTGAGAATGAGGGTTGGTGATAAGAGAAGTCCAATGTTTACTCCCAAACTCTTAGTAAGTAGACTTCCCATGCACAAACCACTTTGAATTTTTCTCTCCTTTTTTTTTTTTAAACTAAAGAAGTTAATTTTCTCAGAGTTCTGAAGTTCAGCATTAAGGTATGGGGAACTTTGCTGTGTCTCGTTTTGCTTTTTAATATTAATCTTTATTGGAGTGTGGTTGCTTTACAATGCTGTGTTAGTTTACACTGTACAGCAAAGTGACTCAGCTGTGCCGACGCATATAGCCCTGCTTTTGTGGATTTCCTTCCCATGTTAGGTCCGTGCAGAGCACTGAGCAGTGTTCTCTGTGCTCACCAGCACTCATCAGTCATCTAGTCACTCAGTTGTGTCTGTCTGTGACCCCATGAACTGCAGCACATGAGGCTCCCCTGTCCTTCACTGTCTCCCGGAGTTTGCTCAAATCCGTGGCCACTGAGTCAGTGACACCATCCAACCATCTCATCCTCTGCTGCCCCCTTCTCCTTTTGCCTTCCTTCTTTCCCAGCATCAGGGTCTTTTCCAGTGGATCGGTCTTCATATCAGGTGGCCAAAGTATTGGAGCTTCAGCATCGGTCCTTCCAGTGAATATTCAGGACTGATTTCCTTTAGGAATGGCTGGTTTGATCTCCTTGCAGTTCGAGGAACTCTCAAGAGTCTTCTCCAGCACCACAGTTCAAAAGCATCAACTCTTGGGCTGTCAGCCGTCTTTATGGTCCAGCTCTCACATCCGTATGTGACTACTGGAAAAACCATGGCTGTGACTGTACATATCTTTGTCGGCAAAATGACATCTCTGGTTTTTAAAACTTTGTCTAGATTTGTCATAACTTTCCTTCTAAGGAGGAAGCATCTTTCCATTTCATGGCTGCAGTCACTGTCCAAGGTGATTTTGAAGCCTACTACAATAAAATCACGGTATACACAGTTGTGTATGCCAATCCCAGTCTCCCGGTCCCGTCCCACCTCCCCTTCCCTTCTTGGTCTCCATATGTTTATTTTTCTACACTGTGTGTCTGTTTCTGGTTTTTCTAATTTTAAGGCGACCGTTATAGGTTAGATATCACAGACTATGACCATTAGAATGCCATCCTGAGCATGCTGGAATTGTAATTAGACAATTATTAGTTCTCTTTGCAATCTCCTGTTGAAGATGTTTTATTAGTCATCTTGTCCTTATCCAGAGATGGGCATGCTGGTCATCACTTGTGGCAAATTTGAGGTACCATTTTGCTTACCTCTTGAAGATCTCTTTTAATACAGAGATCCAGCTCATCACTCTTCTCAAGCACCTTTTAATAGGAAACCTCCCAATAAACTTATTAAAAGCATAATGAAAACCTCACTCCGTCTTCTGTCAGCCTTCGGAGCTCTAAGTGGCTTCTAATTTGCACGAGATTGGAATAGCATTGAAGAATTACAGGAACTAAGTGAAACACTCGTCGGATTTTCAATTTTCTGATAGCATCCCATGTAATTTCTTGTAACACATCTGTAGCCAAATGCGGTGACACGTCAAGGCTTCTGCTGGTGCTTCTGCCCACGTCAGCGTTACAATGAGAAGCAGGGTGCTGTCAGCACTTCTCATGGGGAGGGTGCAGATCGGAGCCTTTGTTTGGCCTTGATGGATATTCCATTAGACGCAGTCCTCTGAACAACAGTCTCATAATTTCTAACAGCTCAGAGAGATGTGTGTGATGCTTGACATTTGACTTCACGTATTTATTGGAACAAATTGTGCATCGTTCCTTCCACGAGACTGCTTGGCAGAATATGTAGTTTGTCCTGCGGTACCTGTTGATTTGATGGCCTCACTGCAACCAAGACTACATGCTTTGTATTCTGATCAGTGGACTTCCTTTCGGAGTACCTGAGAATCTGGGGGCAGATTGTGGCTCTGAATAAGAGAGATGAGACCCCAAGCTTCCCTTAGCACATTTCATATTATTCTCAGCTATTGTTTTCAAGCTAAACAATTCACTCTCCCTTTCAGAGGACCTGAGTATTTTTCTTCTAACCTTAAACTGAGATCTCTTATGTCTAACTCATGTGTTAGTTGTTAGATTTATATTGATGTATGGCAAAAACTATCCCAATATTGTAAAGTAATTATCCTCCAATTAAAATAAATAAAGAACTTTAAGCCAGTAACTGTCTTACAGATAGACTCATCACACTTGGTGAAGGGAAAAAAAAAAGCCGGCAAGGCTTTGTAATCGTCCATATAGTTAATGGTGTGGCTGTTCTTTGCATGTGGTCCCAGCAAGATTGTCTCACTCCCAGTGCAGGTTTCTTGACTGACTTTTCTACCTGAGTGAGGATGAATTTGCAGTAATTCAGCTACACACTCTTCAGGGGTCCCCTCTGTAACTAAAGGCGTTTATTTGTAAGGCAGCAGGGCTGAGGTTAAGACTGTAGTCTAAAGTCTAATCACGGAGTCAAGCTAATTGGCTCACATGGGGATCAGAGCTCTGTACTAACTATGATGCTTTGGAAACCAAGGACCACCTTTTTGACCCCTCCTTTCACCCATGGAACTACAGCAAACGTTTACTGAGTTCTCACGGAGAGGGTGAAGCACTAGGTCGAGAGCTGTGTGAGGGGGGCAGGGCAGGGCAGCCAGGAAGGGCTCATTTCAGGGCAGCCGGACTTCCTGCACGCTCCGGGCAGATAGGAGTCCAGGCTTCTATTTCAAACCTACTGAAACAATGAAAGTGTTAGTTGCTCAGTCGTGTCTCACTCTGTCTACCCATGGACTGTAGCCCACCAGTCTCCTCTGACCGTGGGATTTCCCAGACAAGAATACTGGAGTGGTTTACCATTCCCTTCTCCAGGGGATTTTCCTGACCCAGGGATCGAACCCAGGTCTCTTGCATTGCAGGCAAATTCTTTATTGTCTGAGCTATCAGGGAAAGTCTTTTTCCTTTCTTATTTGCATCTTTCTGTTAGATGTATCTAATAGGCAGTCACTGAAAATGAGTTGAATTTAGACTGTGAAATTATAGATCAGATATTTTCAGTGTCAACACTACGGATATTTTGTTGTTGCTGTTGTGTAGTCACTAAGTTGTATCGGACTGTTTCACCGCATGGACTGCAGCACACCAGGCTCCTCCATTATCTCCCAGAGTTTGCTCACATTCATGTCCATTGAGTCGGTGATGCCATCCAACCATCTCATCATGGATATTTGGGGCCAGATTATTTGTTTGCGGGGAGTTAAAACTAGAGGAGGTGTGTGTGTGTGTGCAAGAGATATTAGAATAATGACCCTCAAGATAGTCAGGGATGGGAAAAACTAGAATAGAAAGAGTATCAGATTAATACTTAGTGCGTCTTTCAACGTGGTAAGTTGCACTCAGCTGCCACGCTTACCAACTCTACCCTCAAATCTTTCCCATCTTTGCAAAGTGCTTCACCCTCCACTCTGTGGTTCAGCTAAAAGCCTAGGCATCATGACTGACTGATTTGCCCCTAATCTGTCAGCACTGATTGCTGATCCACCTTCAGGAACTGAAGGGTCTCATTCCATCCATGTCGGGTCATTTCTGTTGCTGCTAATCTGGGTACCATCTGTTATGGTCTTCTGCAAGGGTTTTCCAAATTTATCTGCCTGGTCACTTCTGCCCATCCCACTCCGCACCCCTTGGTTGAAGTAATGTGTTAGTTGCTCAGTCATCTCTGACTCTTTGCAACCCCATGGACCGTAGCATTTTTCAGAAATGCTCAGATCCTCACTTGCTCACTTGCTCAGATCTGCTAGGCTCCTCTGTCCATGGGGTTTTCCAGGCAAGAATATTGAAGCAGGTAGCCATTCCCTTCTCCAAGGGATCTTCCCCACCCAAGGATCGAACCTGGGTCTCCTCATTGCAGGCAGATTCTTTATCCTCTGAGCCACCAGGAAAGCTTACACAGTTCCATTAGTAGCAGCAAAAGTCTAGTTTCTAAGCTGCAAATCTCCCTTTGACACACCTTTGCTCACTGTGCTTCAGCCTTCTTTCTGTTCCCCACATTCTTTGAGCATGTTCTAGGCTTCAAGTTTGTTCCCTCCCCAGCCCCTTTAACACTCATCCTCCCACATAGGCGTCTCGTGATTCCTTGAGTCTCAGCCTCAAATCTCATCCACTTAACTCTAGAGTATCCATACTGTTAGGACCAATCGAAGCATTTCTGCTTACATCCTGTGTGCCAGGCCAAGCTCTTGGGTCAGTATCGGCACAGGGATGCCTTTGGAATAATTCGTCACCAAGTGAGGATCTGAGCATTTCTGAAAAATGCTGACACCATGGAACCAGAAGGACCCTGTGTTGGAATTGGACACATAGCCAGAGCAAGCTGGAGCTCTCTAAGGTGAAGTTCATGCGCCAGGCTTTGGTTTACCCCGTGGAGGGAGAGACATCACCTATCAATTATCAATAAAACTAAAGGGCCGAGTTGGGATGTTGTCCCTCAGGATCTGCAGTAGTTTCATATAATCTGGAGAGTTTCAGAACTCAATAATGCCATCAGGTTTTAGTATTTTTCCCCCCACATAATGATTCATGTGCCGTGAAATTTTTCATTAAAAAATTGCAAAGCTCATGAAGTAAAGAAAAGGCAAAAGGGCCTCCCATACCTCATCTGTTCAACCATTTCAACGAGGCCCCACATGCAGAACATTGAGATGGAGCCTTGGAATTTTAAATCAAGTTTTACTTTGCAAGTTTAATGAAATGCAAACAAATACTTGGCAGTTCTAAAGGGCATGAAGTCATTAAGATTTCTCATTTTGTGAGGTGCTTTGGGGGCCTCCATATTTTTGAAGTAAAATCAATTAAGTTCTGTGTGTGTGTGTGTGTGTGTGTGTGTCTGTGTGTCTGTGTCTCTGTGTGTGTGTGACTACTTGTGCTGTTCTGTGGATGCAGGCAGACTCTGGTCTTAAATTTCCCTTCGCTCTTTCCCAGCTGTGTCTTTGGGCAAGTTACTTAACCTTGCATCACATGAACAGTGGAGATGATGCAAGTTTTGCTGGGAGGATACAGTGTATTGGGATAGGTTTCTGGTCTTCAAAGGGCCCGTGCTTTGTTTTATGTTTCGCTGTCATCATCTTGAAATCCTTTAGAACTTTTGAATAATAGGACTTGTATTTTATTAACTTTTGTTTGTTTGTTTTTGACTCCACTGCACAGCATGTGGGATCTAAGTTCCCTGATCAGGGACCTGACCTATGCTCCCTGCAGTGGAATTCACTCCAGGGAATTCCCAAGCCCTACGTTTTAAATTCTGTATCTGGCCCCACAAATCATGCGGCTTGTCCTGATCTGATGAGATTAGGTAAACACAGCACGTGCTCGAGTCCCTTGAATTAGGTGGCTATGGATACTCTTATGCACTTGTTCTTTCCCCTCCATATTCAAATAGCTGTGTGTTTCTCCTTCACCGGGTCAGGCAAAACTGAAAATGCTGATACTTTTCTAGTCTTTCTCCCTCCATTCCATATTGCCCCACCCCTAAGAGAAGCAGATAATTCTTTGATTCCTCTTAGGACTGTAGAAAAGATATTCAATCCTCATCTTTCCTTGTTAGCAGTGCTGGAAAGGAAGATAGTATTGGGAGAACGTGTATAGCCTAATTGTATGGTAAAATGAGTCTTCGTGGAAGCAATTTGCCAGCTGTAAATTGCTCTACGAAAGTCATGATGAAGTGCCCTGAACAAAAGGTTTATTGAACAGTAACTTGGTAGATACGAGTAAGGAGATCTGTCAGAATCTTATGGGGTCAAACATTCAAAGTCATAGCTCCCCAAATATTAGTATTATCTCTGTGAATTAAATGAGCCTAGAGCTCCGTCATGTGTGGTACAGGCTGAGGGTGTTGGGTTAGTTGATTCCAAAGAGTGCAGGACTCCTGGTCAGAGGAGATTATGGGATGTTAGTAGCTTAGAGGTAATCGTGGAAGCTGATGGAGAAGATGTTTGGAGAGAAGCATAGGACACGATAAGAGAGAGCTGGAGAGGGGATCTTGGAGGACATTTGCACCTGAGGTTCTCTACCTTTGGGTTAACATTGAATCCCCAGAAATTTCATACAGGTGGTGTTGACGGAAACCATCCCCTATCGGGTAAAAACCACCATTGGTCTACGGTTATAGGCTTGGTGTATCCAGAAGAGAGGAGTGAAGTTGAGAGAATCTCAAGGCACACATAAACCAGAAAGCAGAGCCAAGGAGAGGGCCTGGAATTCCTTCCAGCCTCTTTCCCGTTAGATATAATAATAATAAAATCAGGGTCTGTATTGATCATGTCTGTTCCCTCTTTGGGGCTTCCCTGGTGGCTCAGATGGTAAAGAATTTGCCTGCAGCGCAGGAGACCCGAGTTCCCAAGTGGCCACTGGCTCTTTTAAGGCCACCTTCTAAAAGATTCTCTCTGCCTTTATCCTTTCTGTCATTCTGTTTATTTCATCCAGGGCACAACCCACTCATCGAGATCATCTTGTTGATGGTATTTATTATCTTTTTCCTTCCTCTCCACCCCTGGATTGTAAGCTTCATGGGAGTGGGGATTTTGTCAGTCCTGTTTATAGCTCTGTTCCTGCACTCTAGGTCCATACCTGGAACATAGTGAGCCCTCATATACATCTTGAATGAATGAGTGCGTCAGTTTTCCACACTGGAAATGATTCTCCATTGTGAACTTCTGGTTGTGCTGACATGGGGCTGAATTATTTGCACTCTTCCTCAACGCTTTGATTTCCACCTTGCCCACCCTCTTCAGGCAAGCCCCTGAAACTTTTCCCCAGGTTTGATGTTTCTGCTATTCTTCAGGATGGAGCCTTCTTACACATTCCGTAACCAGTCTTCTGCAACGTCTATGAAATCCCACTGGAATGTGAAGCAGAATATGTCTGGTTTCCATATGCATCCAGTGAATCTCTGTCCCTCCCATACTCTTCCTATATATAGTAGAGGAATTGATCACTCATCAGAGGTGATCTGTGCTTGTGGCCAGACTTAAAGAATGCATAAACCATGTCTTTTCAGGAATCAGGTTGTTATTTCAATAGCAGTCTTTTGTGAGGTTCTCTGTCTTCATGCTCAAAGATCACATTCCTAATAGAAAGCAAGTTGTTGGCTAGAAAAAGGGAACGCATGAATGAAGCTATACAGGCACTGCTGGGAGCCAGGAAAAACGGAGTGGGTACAGATAGTACAGAAAAGATTTGTTTTCTAGGTCTCACTTCTTTCCTTGATGGAGAACAAGGGGAAAAACTAACAAGGCATGTCTACCTTTGATGGTTTTGTGGCAACTTTGGTGAAATGCATCTTGGAATCCATGAAGGGCATCAATAAGATGGTATAAGAAGCTGCTTGTTTAAAAAGGGAAAATATGCTTTAATTGAGAGGACTGAATCACTGGATACTAATGTACTACTGTTGCAAATGTGAATAGCCATTTCTTGGATTTCTCAATGATTTTCACACTTCCCAAGCTTTATTCAAATTTGTAATGTCCTTTATGTGTTAAGTTGCTCAGCGTGTCCGACTCTTTGCAACCCCTTGGACCGTAGCTCTACAGACTCTTCTCTCCATGAGATTCTCCAGGCAAGAATACTGGAATGGGTTGCCATGCCAATGCCCTTTATGTGAAAGTGCAAGTCGCTCAGCCGTATCTGACTCTTTGCAACCCATGGATTATGTAGTCCATGGAATTCTCCAGGCCAGAATACTGGAGTGGGTAGCCTTTCCCTCCTCCAGCAGATCTTCCCATTGCAGGCAGATTCTTTACCAACTGAGCCACAAGGGAAGCCCAAGAATACTGGAGTGGGTAGCCTATCCCTTCTACACTGGATCTTCCCAACCCAGAAATTGAACTGGGGTCTCCTGTATTGCAGGCAGATTCCTTACCAGCTGAACTATCAGGGAACGTCCTTTATAGTTTTCTTTTATTGGCCGGGGCGGGGAATGGGGAGAGTGGGACCATCCTGAAGACTTAGGTTTCCATCAAAGCTGATGGAATACACTAATGAAATCATATGTCTTGTTAAAATGTGAAATATATGGTGGCGTAATATTGTCTGAGTCAATCCAGCGGAATAGCATAATTAATAGTGGCTTTGATGGTTAATTTAGAAGAGCTGGAAGATGAGGACAGCCTGGTTCTCCCTCTTTCTCTCTGCTCCCCTCTCCCCACCCCTCACCCCCCATTTTCTGTCCTGTTCTCTCTCTCTCTTTTTGCTGGCTGCTGTTTTCCTCATCCAAATATGCATAGAAAAAGTCGTAAGTGGCTGCTGAAACTCCCAGAGGCCTGTTTACTTCAAGGTAGAGGCAGGAAAGCTGCCGTAATTCAGAAAGCAGCTTCTGGCATGAGATGAAAGTCAGATCCACTCAAGTTTGGGTCAGAATTTAGAGGCCCCACTGGAGTGTTTATGCTTGTATCTGTAGTCCAGATAAGTTAGTGGAAGAAATTGTTCCCTGTGGCAGGTCATGAATCTAATTACCCTAGAAACATTCCTACAGGCGCCTGACTGGAAATTGGTAAGCTGTGTGTGCTGTGTCTCCCCCCACCCTTGCATCGTGTATGGCCTGTGGACAGCATCACCCACGCTGGCCCACAGACCCGTAACTCAAGGAGGGAGGCCATGTTTCCGCAGCAGAACGCAGACCTGAGAGCCCCTGCTGCTGAGCACCTTCCCCCACATTTCACCATCTTAGGGATGTGGGGAAAAGAGAACTTCCCTGGACGACAGGAGAGGAATATTGAAGGCTCGTGAGTTGACAAGGAGACACAGAGAGGAGATAAATGGCTGGTTTTACGAACTAGCTCAGTGCCTCCCTCATTGTGGATTCAGTCCTTGTCTAGGACTATTTCCCGCTGTTAGGAGATTTGAATGCAAATCTTTTTTAAGAAGGGCATAGTTATATCTGGTTTAGGTGCAGACTGTGGGTTCAGAAATCAGCATAAACCCATGCCTCCTGGAGACCCTATGGGCATCATCTGGTGATCGACAGCAAGGGTTTGGAAATCAGACACTCCTGGATTGAGGTCCCATGCTGACCCTTATTAAGCCTGTGACATTGTATGAATTAGTTATCTCTTAGCCTCCACTTGGTCATCTTTAAAATAAGGCTGATGATATTTACCTCATAAGGCTGTTATAACGGTGATGGGCCAAACAATGTCATGTAAATGATTCCTGTAATGATATTTATAGATCAGGTTCCTACGTGCTTAGTTGCTTAGTCGTGTCCAACTCTTTGGGACCCTATTGACTGTAGCTTGCCAGGCTCCTCTGTCCATGGGACTTCCCCAGCAAAAATATTGGAATGGGTTGCCATTTCGATCTCCAGGAGATCTTTCTGACCCAGGGATCGAACTCACGTCTCCTGCATTGCAGGTGGATTCTTTACTGTCTGAACCACCAGGGAAGCCCCATAGGTCAGGATATTCCCTGCCAAACAAGCTATATAATTGTTGGGTGGCCAGAGAAGCTGCAGGACACTGCACCTCTGTAAATCAGAGAGTGAATCTGCTATGGTATAGGTAATTGTTTTCCCTGAGGTCTTTAAAAAAAAGAAATTTATTTTTAATCGGAGGATACTGGCATTACAGTCTTATATTGGTTTCTGCCATATATCAACATAAATCAGCCATAGGTATACAAATGTCCCCTTCCCCTTGACCCTCCCTGCAACCCCCCCCCACCCCATCCCACCTCTCTACATTGTGACAGAGTGCTGGGTTTGAGCTCCCTGTGTCGTACAGCAAATTGCCACTGGCTGTCTATTTTACATGTTGTAATGTATATGTTTCTCTCAGTTCGTCCCTCCCTCTCCTTCCCCCACTGTGTCCACAAGTCTGTTCTCCTGTATCCCTGCCCTGAAAATAGGTTCATCAGTGCCATCTTTCAAGATTCCATATATGTGTGTTAATATACGATAATTTGTCTTTCTCTCTGACCCCCACTGCATTCTGCATAATACGCTCTAGGTTCATGCACCTCGTTACAGCTGCCTCAAATGCATTCCTTTTTATGACTGGATAATATTGCATGGTATGTATGTGCCACAACTCCTTCATCCAGTCATCTGTCGATAGACATCTAGGTTGCTTCTGTGTCCTACTGTTGCAATGAACATTGGGGTACACGTGTCTTTTCCAATTATGGTTTCCTCAGGGTATCTGCCCAGTAGTGGAATTGTTGGGTCATATGGTAGTTTAATTACTAGTTTTTAAAGGAATCTCCACCCTGTTCTCCATAGTGGCTGTATCAATTTACATTTCCACCAACAGTCCACAAGGGTTCCGTTTTCTGCGGAACACTCTCTCCAGCATTTCTTGTTTGTTGATTTTTTTTGATGATGGCCATTCTGACTGGTGTAAGGTGATACTCATTGTAGTTTTGATTTGCATTTCTCTAATAATGAGTGATGTTAATGGAAAGTCGGAAGAAGGGAAGTGGGAGTTAGTGATGATGAAGCTGAAAAGTCTTTCTAAATCTGCTAGTTCTCAAGGACTGTGCCTGTCACCTTAGAGCAGGAACCTGCTGCTGATGTTGGAATCAGAAGGGATACACTAAGGGAATGGATATAAATATCAAGAGAAAATGTGTACTGGATTGAGCAAAGAAAGTATAAGTCCAGTAACCCTTTAGGAATTTGGAATATATAGAAGACAAACTTCTTTCTCATTAGTTATTTGACCATGGGCCCTACCTAGTGTTTCATGGTTGAAAGTTCTTTTAAAAATAAATAAATGACTTTATTTCTTTTTCTTGTCTTATTGTCTGTGGCTAGGACTTCCAATACTATGCTAAAGATGAAAGTGGGAAGAGTGGGCATCCTTGTCTTGTTCCCTGAATTTAGAGAAGAGGCTTTCAACTTTATATTGTTGAGTATGATGTTAGCTTCAGGTTTGTCATAAATGGCCTGTTTTGTGTTGGAACATGTTCCCTCTATACTCACTTTGAGGAGAGTTTTTATCATGAATGGGTGTTGGATTTTGTCAGATGCTTTTTCTGTGCCTATAGAGATGGTCATGTGATATTTTTTTAATCCTTCCTTTCGTTAATGTGCTGTATCACATTGATTGATTTATAAATACTGAACCATTCTTGAGTCTCTGGAGTAAATCCAGTGTGATCATACAGTGGCTGTTTTAGACAATAGGATCTGTCCCCTGTCCCTCTTGGGTATCCAGGAGATAAGCAGTAAGAAACTAAGACATGGAGTGGTGGTTTCATGTTTAAACAAAAGACAGCTTGCCATTCCAGGTCAATTGTTTTAGATTTAGGACCATAGAGAAATTTATCATGGCTGTCTGGCCTACAGACTTAGAGTGAAACCAGAAGGGCTGTTTGTTGAATATTTGGAAACCTTAAAACATACAGAGTAAATTTTATGACCCAGAAGGTAGATTTTCCCCTTCTTCATGTAACCCATTTTAAGGACTTGATAGTGGGAGAAGGAGCTTTTAACCTCCAAGTTACTGGTTGAGGAGTGTCCCAAGTTGGTAGTGAGCAGAAGGCATTGCCATCTGCCAGCTGCTTAGAGGCTTGAATGGGATGACACAGAGGTCTCACCGCAAAGTGTAATGAGCAGTCATTTCTATCTAACCAACTGTAACTCCGCTTTCAATGACCCAGACTCAGACTCCTTGAAGGGGTCTCCCAAGAGTCTGATTGGAAGATAACAGGTGGTTAAGAATGGAGATATCCATGTGGGAATCAGCAATGCCATCCTTTCTTGGGAACTCATCAATTTAAAAGAATCAACTTTGTTTTTCTCTTGGGACGAGATTCTCAAACTACTTCTCTTGTCATTTTAAGATGATATTAGCTGCTGATGTCTTAAATTCATTCTGTGCCCGATGCACTGATAAATGCCTTACCTGCACAATGTCATTTTATCCTTCCAACTGTTTTTCAGATAGGGACTCTGTTCTCTGTTTTACAAAGTGGGAGACTGAGGCTGACCAACATTAAGGGATTTGCCTGAAGTTCCAAAAGTGGTAGCTTGGATAGGATTCTAGCCCAGATCTTTCTTTATCTGGAGTGCATGCTCATTTCATTATTCTGTCTAACTTGTTAAAAATATCTTTCAAAATCAACATTGTGTTATGTTATGCCCCCAAAGTTTTTGTTACTTCTTGGGACACATGAAGTAATACAAGAGTGTTCAGACCCTGTAGATAACTTTTCCAACAGTTACTCTCCTACCCCTTGGCTAGTAGAATGTTGATTTTATTAAAGGATGGGGTAGCCCCGTGTTTCACAGGAGGCTCTCCTGGCCTCAGGAAGTGAATCAGGGTGAAAAGCGAAAGTGAAAGTTGCTCAGTCTTGTCCTACTCTTTAGACTATACAGGCTCTTTATACTATACTCCATAGATTATGCAGTCCATGGAATTCTCCAGGCCAGAATACTGGAGTGGGTAGCCTTTCCCTTCTCCAGGGGATCTTCCCAACCCAGAGACTGAACCCAGGTCTCCCACATTGCAGGTGGATTCTTTACCGGCTGAGCCAGAAGGGAAGCCCAAGAATACTGGAGTGGGTAGCCTATCCCTTCTCCAGAAGATCTTCCCGACCCAGGAATCGAACTGGGGTCTCCTGCATTATAGGCAGTTCTTTAGCAACAGAGCTATCAGAGAAGCTTGAATCATGGTGAGCTTTGATTAATTATACAACATTTGCTTGCTTATAATTTGATGAGGTAAACATGTAACCCCATTCTTGGCCACAGGATGTAAGGATTTCTGCTGGCGGCTGCCTGTGAGATGTTTCCTTGATCTTGGAAGAGACATGCAAAAGAGGATACTCATCTTTTGAGTCTTGACAGGCTTATATAGGAAGATGTCCCATCCATCAAGTAACTGAGAAGAGACATGCAAACAACCAAAGGGGGTTGAAAACTCACTTTCCCATGAAACCACCAGGTTAGGTCATAGCAGATGGACTTGATTCTCAGATCAACCCTTAAGCTCATTACCATAGATAGAAAGATGGGATATAAGGATTGGCCAGTACTGGTCATGTGACCAGCTTTGACACTGGAGGTTGACTTTTCATGTGGAAAGTCAAACCTCATGGAAATGAGGGAGGGTGGTCCCTGTGATAAAACTGAGAAGGAAGATGAGATGAATGCTGAACAACCAACAACAGTGTCCTCCCTGTCACTGGGCATTCAGACAGAGGGCTGATCTGAAAGAATGCTTTGCTTGCAGTGAACTGGGTGGGGCCCTGGTCCTGTCTGAGTCAATGTTTTGCTGCAAGTGGGGTAGATTGAGCTGAAGACTGTGAACCACAGGTAATGCACCTTAAAGCCATCAGATGATGTGAATAAGGCTGTTTAGTTCCGTCTCAGAAGTTCAATGAGGTTCAGCCTATTAGTCAATAGTGACCGAGATAATGGCAGCTCTTAGCTACCTCCACGTGCCTTGGGGCTTCCTTTGATTTTCAGCCATAAAGAATCTCATTTGGTTTTTAAATAAAACCTAAATTTGAGTTTTATTGGGATACTTATACATGATTACCTTTCACTGAAACTTATTGTCATTTCTCTCTAATGTTCTAGCAAATGGAGTGGTGGATTTTTTTTTTTACTTCCTTTCAAGTGTTAGTTTCATTAAACAAATAGTTATTGAGCAGTTCCTATGAGTTAGGCGTTGTAGATGATAAAGAAAATTCAGACAGACATCTTTGTCTAGAGACACTTTCTTGATAACATTTTGCTGTGTGTGTTATGTAAGCAAAAGTTCTAATTCTCTGCATTGAAATGCTGTTTTTTTTTAAATAATTATAAAGGTATAAGGAATATGAGGTGAGGGAAGCATTTGAGACCTTGAATTCTAGGAGAATTGATTTAGAACCCCACCAAATGTTAAGCTGGTGATCTAGTCATTTGGGCCTGAATTCTCTGTCAGAGGCTGTCAGGGGGACAAGATCTTCACCTTTCAATTCTTGATGTGGTTGTAATTTGACTTTCACTGTGGAGAATCTTGAGCCTTCCCTGATGGTGCTAGTGATAAAGAACCTTTCTGCCAGTGCAGAAGACATAAGAGACAAGGGTTTGATTCCTGGATTGGAAAGATCCCCTGGAGGAGGGCATGGCAACCCACTCCAGTGTTCTTGCCTGAAGAATCCCATGGACAGAGGAGCCTTCAAGGCTACAGTCCATGGGGTCGCAAAAAAGTTGGCCATGACTGGTATGATGGATATGCACACACGCATGCACATGGAGAATCTTAAGGGGACAGCTGTGGCCAAGCCTGGACTGTAATGTACACTCCTGAAGGCAGAACCTACTCTATCCCAGCGCTCAGCTCAGGGCCTGCCATGTACCAGGTACCCAGTCAATACTGTTAAATGAATGCGGGCCTCCTGTCCTCTCCTGCTTCCTCACGCTGCCCCTTGGCTCTCTCAGATCTCTTACAGATAATGTAATGTCATGTTAATATCAGGGACTGAATGCAGTGAACATGCTCTTGACCTAGATTTTCAGCAGCTCCAGAGAGCTCCCTTGTTACAGTTGCATCCTATGGTTTCCTTACACATTTGGCAGGGATATGATCTGGTTCTACCTGTTGCCCACACAGACAAGACAGAAGCCTGACATGGTGTGGCCCAAGAAAGGAAAGCTGTTCCTTCAAAGTGTCGAGAGGGTGGTGTTCAGCACTGAATCGGTGTCTCCTCAGGTTTGTGTGTTCTCTTCTCTGGTCGGTATTCAGGTGTTGGAATAACTTCAGATGCTTAGTAACAGACGTGAGACTCACTTAACGCCCTCCCCCACTACAGGTCAATAGCATAACCTTGAGGTTGTTCTTATCATGCCTCAGTGGTGCCACAAATCAAACTATCAACCCTGAAGCTGGGCTTCCCTTCATCTACCATACCTTGCCTTCCCATAATATATCCTCTAAGCTTCTCCTCCAAATCATATCTCCAGCCCATCCACTTCTCCACTTTTCTGGTGCTCCTTGTCATTGTTCAGTTGCTAAGTTGCACCTGACTCTTTGTAACCCCATGGACTGCAGCACTCCAGGCTTCCCTGTCCTTCTTTCTCCAGGAGTTTGCTCAGATTCATGTCCATTGAGTCGGTGATGCCATCCAACCATCTCACCCTCTGTTGCCCCTGTTAATCTCCTGCCTTCAATATTTCCCAGCATCAAGGTCTTTTTCAGTGAGTTTGCTCTTTGCATCAAGTGGCCAAAGTATTGGAGCTTCAGCATCAGTTGTGCCAATAAATATTCAGGGTTGATTTCCTTTAGGACTGACTGATGACTGGTTTGATCTCCTTGCCATCCGAGGAACTCTGAAGAGTCTTTTCCAGAACCACAATTCAAAAGCATCAGTTTTTCAGTGCTCAGCTTTCTTTGTGGTCCACCTCTCACGTCCATGCATGACCACTGGAAAAACCATAGCTTTGATGTGACTGGGCTCCTGCATCTGTATCCTTTCATGTTCTGCCAAAGTGATGCTCGACATGGGTGTATCAAATCACATCTTGCCCCAGTGGCTTTACAACATGGTTAGAACAAACTCCAACGTCCTTGGCCAGGTCTGCAAGACTCTCTGTGGTCTGCTTCCTGGGGCCACTGGGATCTTGCACCCTAAACTCGAGCTGGCCCTCTGTAAGCCAGGCTTGCCCCCATATTGCAACTTTGAACTTGCGGATCCCTCCCTGAGATACTCTATGCCTGACCTTCTTCAGATTGACACCATCATTCCGTGAACACCTTGATGTTTCAGTTGTCACATCCCTGGAGAGACTTTCCCTGAGCACTTAATCTGTGGGAGTATCCCCACGTGCTCCCCAATGCTGCTGTTTATTACTAGAATATTTCCTCTTTATTTGCCTGGTTTTGTCTCTCTCCTCCTTCCCACTGATAACCAGGATGTCAACTCTCTAAGAGCAGAGCCTTGTCTGACTTGATTCTGCAATCCTCCCCTTTGATCAGGTCTCAAAAAATCATTTTTTTAAAATGAATAAGCGATTATTAATCAGTCCTCTTACTCGCTCTCCTACCCCATTGGCCAGGGAAGTCAACGAATGAAATATCCCACACAGATTGAGGAGAGATTGTGCACGGCAGGGAGCACGCTACAAAAGTTAAGGTTCAAGTCAGAACGTAAACATTCATCAGAAAATGTCTGGAAAGGAATCGAATGTCATCTGCTTCACGCCATGGTGACTTTCAAAGGACAAATGCCCAGCATCGTTTATGATAGTAGAGTGCCTTTGAAAGGGCTGAAGCTGATGATTTCCATCTCGCTCAAGAAAAGTCATTGTCCTCTACGCATCCCTGGCTTACATTTGGAGACACCAAGCGTCTGGCTTTGGGCTTCTTTCAAGATTGAAATTGCCTTGCTTTGTGTTACTGCTCTCAGTAGATACTTTTCCTTTGTGAATCATCTAGCCATCCCCCCTCATCACTGGGAACAAACTTTTAGTAGGTTGAACCAAATTAGATGTCAGAGTACATGCTTTCTTAGCCAAATAAGCTTTCAGAAGCAGGGGAAGCTGCAGAGCCTTGTCAGTCCTTCATAACCATCTAATTGTCTTCCTCTTGGAAAGTCTTGACTTTTTTACGTGCTATGAACCAGCGTTAGCTGCAAAAGCATTCTGCAAAGGAGAACTCCTTCGCTAGGCCTCTCAGAATCCAATGCAGATCTCCAAAGGACAGGGTTTGTGTTTTAGACAGGAAATGCTGGCCGTGCTTGTGGGTTAACGTTGAAGTCAGTGCACCCTTCAGAGATGCTGCTTCTTGTAGGGGTAGTAAGTGCGGGACCTGGAGACATGCACCACTCCCAGCCTCGGGCCGCACGAGAACAGGAGCTCCGGGAGGTGGTTCCTCCTGCTTCTCTCGGGGAACAGTGATACTGATGTCTTCAAGGGAAGACAAACTGGAGGGAGAAATGAAGCCCAGATAAAGCTCGCTTTAAAGGGTTGAGCATCACAGGATGCTGGGACACTGAGGCTGGAGGAGAACAGGCGTGCCCTATGCTTCTGATTATAAACAGTAACTCAGCATCAAGTGGTGCCCTGGGAAGGCTAATGATGAATTGCCCTTTGGACAAAGGGCTGCAGGAAATGTTGCAGTGTAAGTGAAGCCCTTCAACGGGTGCATGCATTTGTGCTAAGTCACTTCAGTCCTGTCCGACTCTTTGCATCCCCATGGACTGTAGCCCACCTGGCTCTTCTATCCTACGGATTCTCCAGGCAGGAATTCCAGAGTGGGTTGCCATTCTTTCCTCCTGGAGATCTTCCCGATCCCAGGGATCAAACCTGCATCTCTTACGTCTCCTGCATTGACAGGCAGGTTCTTTACTAGTAGTGCCACTTCACTGGGAGACATCCTGCCTAAAAGGAGAACTTCTGCAAATGATAAGCAGAGGGGAGCAGGTCCACGGGACTCTGAAGAGTCTCCTGAGAACCGACTCTGTGGGGAAGGAAAGACCATTCATCACGAATGCTTGTCAAGGCAGTTGTGCTTTCACTTGAAATATTTCTTGTATTTATTTGGCTGTGCCGAGTCTTAGCTGTGGCATGCAGAATCTTTAGTGTGGCAGGTGACCTCTTCATTGTAGCATATGGAATCTAATTCCCTGGCCAGGGATCCAAACTGGGTTTCCTGCATTGGGACCACAGACTCTTAGCCAGTGGGCTGCCAGGGAAGTCCATTTATACTTTTTAAAGGTTTCTTTACTTGCTTTTGGCTGCATGGGGTCTTCCTTGCTGTGAATGAGCTTTCTTTAGTTGCAGCAAGCAGGGTCTACTCTGTGTTGTGGGGCATGCGTGGACTTCTCACTGTGGTGACATCTCTTGTTTCCGCTGGAGGGCTTAGTTGCTAGTTGGCATGCAGAATCTTCCCAGACCAGGGGTTGAACCTGTGTTTCTTGTATTGGCAGGCAGACTCTTAACCACCAAGCTACCGGGAAGACCCATTTATACTTTTTTTGTGAGAAGTTCTGAACTAAACAGCTTTTGGTAGCATGATAAAGACTTTTCATTTAGGCATTTCATTGTGAGTGGAGGGGGGACCCCATTTGAGCATAAAGGGAAGGAAGGAAGTTCATTATTGTTGCAGCCATTGACTGTACTAAATACCTTAACATTTGAAGGTTTCCGGGGCTTGAGAAATCAGATAAATGGTAGAGGAGTTGTAGTTGTTTTTTTTAGTTGAGTTGGTATGTTCATTTGTTTGCATTGACAATGGGATTTTCATGGAAACATTGGATGTTCTCTGAGCTTGAGAAATATCTTGGTATCTTAGCCTCAAGATTGGAAAGCCTTTAGTGGTTATTTTATCTTCTTTCCATATGTTTCAGTAGAACATATTTTAAAATACATTTTAAAAACTACTGATACAGAAAAATGCCAGGTCCATCCAACGTTTTAACCTAAAACTGTAGTGGGCTTCCCTGGTGGCTCAGCTGGTAAATAATCCACCTGCAGTGTGGGAGACCTGGATTTGATCCCTGGGGGGGGGGGGAAGATCCCCTGGAGGAGGGCATGGCAACCCACTCCAGTATTCTTGCCTGAAGAATCCCCATGGACAGAGGAGCCTGGCAGGCTACAGTGCGTGAGATCACAAAGAGTTGGACATGACTAAGTGATGAAGCACAGCACAACAGCAGTGTTTATCAGCTGATGGGGGCTTATAGGAATGTTTTCCCTAAACCTTAATTAAATGAAATAAGTATAGGGACAGGGAGCACACTGTGAAAGTGCCAATTTGGGGAGGAAGTGAGAAGTACAACTCCTGCCTGTCAAACGTCGCCTGCTTCATGATGCTTTAAGTTCTGTGACCAGAGATTTTGTGGTATTAGTCATCATCCAAAGACTGTAAGCTCCAGAAAGAATTGTTTATTGGGATATTATGTCTAGGCATTCATCGTCAGGCAGATACTCGTACTTATATATCTTTGCATTATAATTAATGTCAATTACTAGATTTCTTTCATAGCATAAGCCTGGTAATAATATAAATAGTTATAAATCAGAGTTCTAAAATTTCTCTCTTCAAGTGGCAAGATTGTTCTTTGATATCTATTTGTATGCTGGGAGTATTACATTTCTCATATTTATACATCAGGTAGAAGTGACATTTTCCACAAAATCCCTTTGTATTGAAACTTCTTTTCTTATTAAAACATTTTAATTGCATATAAACACACTCCGTGGAACTCAGCCCCAGACTGACAATGTGTTTGAAATGTTTACTTCCATATGATGCTAGATACCATCTAAAAATCCTGGAGTCTGCTACAGATGAACTTTTTAGATTAAAAGATGTTTGGTAGGGACTTCCCTTCTGTCCAGTGGTTAAGACTTCACCTTCCAATGCACGAGTGCCAGTTCTCTCCCTAGTCAGGAAGCTAGGACTGACCCCACATGCCTTGCAGCCACAAAACCAAAACATAAAGCAGAAGCAATATTATAACAAATTCTATAAAGATTTTTTAAATGGCCCACATTTAAAAAAATCTTTAAAAAAGGATCTTTGGTTAGATTTTGAAGAAAAATTATGTGATTAGCTAAATAGTTCTAAATATGTGAAGATTATTACCATTACATATGTATATTTAATTAAAAATATTATTTTTGCTATTGCTATTTATGTTTTCGAATTGTGGTGCTGGAGAAGGCTCTTGGGTCCCTTGGACAGCAAGGAAATCAAACCAAGTCAATCCTGAATACTCATTGGAAGGACTGATGCTGAAGCTGACACTTCAGTACTATGGCCACCTCATGCAAAGAGCTGATTCATTAGGAAAGACTCTGATGCTGGGAAAGATTGAAGGCAGGAGGAGAGGGGACTGACAGAGGATGAGATGGTTGGATGGCATCACCAACTCAGTGGACACGAATCTGAGCAAACTCTGGGAGCACTGAAAGACAGGACAGCCTCGTGTGCTGCAGTCCATGGGGTAGCAGAGTTGGACACGGCTAAGCAACTGACGCTTTAAACGTATTAATGAAATGTTGAAGCCTCGGTTTCTTCAGTTTTTAAATGAAGATAATAATAACATTTGTACCTGATCCTGTTATTTGGAAGATAAAATGAGTCCGGAATGCAAAGTGCTGAATGATGGGCTTGACATATAGTAGATGCTCAATAAATGAGAGCTCATTGTTATTGTTTTAGATTCACTTATTTATGGATAGAGAATATTAATCGTCTAAACTACCTTAACAGCTGCCAACCAGAAACAACCACGTCATCTGCTTCTCCAGATGGTATGAGTCGCAAGGGCTCATTATATGGAGACAGTAAAACCCCAAACAAGCCGCAGCGCTTCTTAGTAGGCAGCTATTTGCAGAAGCCTCACCAAAGAGCTTTATATTTGAGAGTTCCAAACCCAGTAAAGATAACAAGCCTGCCCTCTGGTGGATCTTCATTTCAGCCAGTTAGGATTTTCTCTGGATAGATTCAGATTTCCTGTCTCCTCCCTAAAAAGCCAGATTGTGTGGCTGGGACGATAGCACTGCTCGCTTCTCTTGGATTCTGATGAATGTGCAGGTGGACACAGAAACGCACGCCCTGGGTGGGGATGTGGAATGGTTATGGCCACAGAGACTCCTCCTTTCTGTTCAGACCCGTCAGGACTCAGCAGCTGCTCAGGGTTACTTACAAGAACTCCGAGCTGCCTGATCATTCAACTGTGGAAGGTAAATGAGAGATTTAAGGTGCAGGGAATAGGAGAGGCCAGTGGAGAAGTGGGGCGATTCAGGAGAAAAAGGCAGATGTCAGATTCACATACTGGCTGCTGGATTTGATGGGAAAGAGGTTTTTAATGTTTTGGTTTTTTTTCCCCCTCTATGCAATGTGTCCCTTATCCCCTCACTGTGGAGTAGAAATTATTCCTACAAAGGACTTCAGTTCTTAGGGTATAGTCTTATTTTCCTATTCACAATGGTTTAAAAAAAGGAAAAAAGAGTAAATAGAGACACTTATCTTCCAGTGGCTTCTGGTTCCCAAGGTATAAAATCTTTCAGTTGTCAATAAATGCAATAATAAAGGTGCAGACTCAGTCATGTCCCACTCTTTGCGACCCCATAGACTGTAGCCCGCCAGGCTCCTCTGTCCATGGGGTTCACCAAGCAGGAACACTGGAGTGGGTTGCCATTTCCTCCTCCAGGGGATATTCATGATGCAGGGATCAAACAGAGTCTCTTTCATCTCTGGCACTGGCAGGCGGGTTCTTTACCACTAGCGCCACCTGGTCAAATGAACCGACCTTCAAATATGGCACCCATCTACTGCTGAAGCCTCCTCCATCTCACGGCCTTTCCTCCCCTGCTGAACTTGATTCCGTGACCTTCAGGGCTCTTTAGTGTCCAAATGAAAGGGACTCAACTCAAACAAGTAATATTGGGGACATATGTTGACTCACCTACCTGGGTGCTCCATTGGTTTGTCTAGCTTTGAGTGGCCAGATTCAGCAGCTCAAATAATGTCACCGGGCCCCTCTCTCTTTCTCTCTCTGTCTTTCCATCACTCATTGCAAATTTCTTATTCTATTAGGATTTCATTCTCAGACAGGCTGTCTTCATGTAGGGCCAGGATGACTCTGAAACTGGAGACTTCTGACTTTATCAGTGTCTTTGTTTTCAGGAAAGTACCCCTCCGTCTTGGTACTCTGTCAGTCCTTGCATATAGAAGAAGTCTTGCCTCTCTCACTGCCTGACCCTGGACCAGGTCCCAGTTTGGATGGAGCCTGACTTCTCTCAAGAGTCATATACCCAGCTCTGTGCTTTCCGAGGCAGGGTCCTAAGATGGGGATGGAGGCTCTTTGCTAAAGACTAGGGTGGAGAAGTCAGTGTCACCCCACTCCAGTACTCTTGCCTGGAGAATCCCAAGGACAAGGGAGCCTGGTGGGCTGCCGTCTATGGGGTTGCGCAGAGTAGGACACGACTGAAGTGACTTAGCAGCAGCAGCAGCAGGGCGTGTGTGCTAAGGTGCTCCAGTCATGTCCCACTCTTTGTGGCCTTATGGACCGCAGCCCTCCAGGCTCTTCTGTCCATGATATTCTCCAGGCAAGAATACTGCAATATGTTTCCATGCTCTCCTCCAGGGAGTCTTTCCGATCCCAAGATCGAACCCACATCTCTTATGTCTCCTGCATTGGCAGGCGACTTCTTTACCTCTAGTGCTACCCAGGAAGCGCAAAGACTAGTGTGATTCTGTTACTAAAAGGACAAGAGGGGTGCTGGATGGAAAAAAGCCAAGACATGTGTTTAATCTTCCTTGTTCCCAGAACGTACCCCTGTTTCTGCAGGTTTGTGTAGAAATGTTCTTCCATGATCTTGCACCTTCCAGGGTGTGGCTGAGGTTGTACTTCCTCTATAGACTTTTCCTACCAGCCTGATTTCGACTCCCTTCCTTTTTAAGTCAGTAGCACATACCTGGACTTCTCATTTGGCTTTCTCATTTAGCTATTATTGCCATTATTGTTATTTCCCTTGTTACTGCAGTCTTCCGACATTTTTTGGACATTCCATTTTTTTTTTGTTTAGTATTGAAATGTCCCATTACTCTTTTTGTGGGAAGTGATAAATTTTTGGATGTGTATCTTCTTTAGAACAGGCAGCGCTGACTCATGATCTTAATGAGATGGGAATCTGAGGAACATCAAAAGACCAAAGCCATTCAGTGATTTCCTCCTGCCTTTGTGTCACTTTTTATTGTGGCTCAGTTGCTCAGTCATGGCAAACTCACTGAGACCCCATGGACTACAGCGTGCCACACTTCCCTGTCCTTCACTATTTCCTGAAGTTCGCTTAAGCTCATGTCCGTTGAGTCCATGATGTCATCCAACCATCTCATCCTCTGCCATTCTTCTCCTGCCCTCCGTCTTTCCCAGCATCAGGAAAGATTGTCACTTTGAAGTGCAGCCGTCACCTCTTGATGAGACTGTTTTCAGCAGTCTGCCTGGGGGTGGGTCTCGTTCACCATAGGCACAGGGTCCTGTGGACAATGCTCCCTTTGGGACTGGGGAGCAGAAGATGTAAGGCATGCCCCATACCTTGCAGCTGAGGTTTTGGGTGTTCAGTCAAACCGCTGCTCCAGAAAAAGGTCAGAGAGGGGAAAGCACTATCCTTTTGTTTATCCGTCTCCATGAGGCCAAAAACACAGGTCCAGGTTAAGGGCAACTTGAAACTCCACCCATGGCAAAATCCAATTATAAACTCTACCCTTACTGAAATGCCATTAGAGGTTGGTTTTGCTTTATTTGAGATGCAAGCTGACAGTTGTGCCTGTGATGTATTCAGGAAGACATATCTATTAAAGATAGTCTAACAATGGGAGCACACTCAGATTTGCATTTTAATTCATTTTCCCTCAGTGCTGATATGCAGCTTATCTTTTAAGAACAGGCTTCCATCAACCCTGATATAAGTTGCTTAAGAATAATGCTCATAATCTATTAGTTTAATCTGTTCACATGAGAAGGGGAAAAAAAATTTATTGCGTGATGCAGGTTTCAGGACCCTTTTTTTTTTTTGAGGATTTCCCATAACAGTCTCTTTCTGCTTCTAGTTCTCTTTCTAAATAAAGTCTTAACAGCTGAGAGAAGAGGTGTCCTGACTTTTACTCAGGCTCAGACAGGCTCGAGTTCAAAAGTCCAGCTCCCATGTATTTCGCTTATGTACGTATTACTTAACTTGAGCCCAGTTTCGTTATCTGTGACACGTGTATAACAATACAACCTTGAAAATGGGCTTTGATCACTACAGAGGAGGTATAAAAATTACCCATCAGAGGACCTGTCGGATAATAGATAGTAATCAATTATTTCATCCTTGTGGAACTAAGAAATCTGCTAAGATATTTATGTCTTTCTGATACCTGCAACTCTGTATTGTTGTTTCTCTTACTCTCTGTCACTCCCAAGGGAAGACAGCGTCCTTTCTGTGTAAGGCTGATTAAATGCTGGGTGGAGAGTGTGTAACTGGTAGAGGCCTGTTTCGCTTTGTTCACTGTTCTGCATTTTCATTGGCTCTTTCACGTCTCTGTCTTGTTTCCCTCCCTCTGGGTTCCTATGACCTTGATGTTTTTCAGAAAGGAAGATGGCTGGGCATCTGATGGTACTGTGGAGTCAGGAGTGGGATGATGGTCTGGACAACAGAAAAGTTTGAGAACCAGTATGGCATGCACCAGTGTGGACTTAGAGATGGGGAAAGTGCCTGAACAGCAGAGAAGGCCCGCTGAGGTCATAATGGACCTTGTAAAAACTGTGTTTATCATTTTCTTTAGCTCCATTCTTATTTGGAGGGAAATGGACAGTAGGGATGACTCACAGCAGATGAATAATGCCAAGGGACTGCTGATCCCTGGACCATGGTCATATGTGAGAATCAGGGCTCATCCTTAGCTGTGGGACAGTTGTTCAGTCACTAAGTTGTGTCTGACTCTTTGGGACCCCATGGACTGCAGCACGCCAGGCTTCCCTGTTCTTTACTGTCTCCTGGAGTTTGCTCAAATTCTTGTCCATTGAATCGGTGACAGCATCCAACCATCTCATCCTCTGCCATCCCCTTCTCCTTCTGCTCTCAATCTTTCCCAGCATCAGGGTCTTTTCCAATGAGTCTGCTCTTCATATTAGGTGATCAAAGTATTGGAACTCCAGCATCAGTCCTTCCAATGAATATTCAGGATTGATTTCCTTTAGGATTGACTGATTTGCTCTCCATACTGTACAAGGGACTCTCAAGGGTCTTCTCCAGCACCACAGTTGGAAAGCATCAGTTCTTCGGCACTCAGCCTTCTTTATGGTCCAATTCTCAGCTAGGGTGACAGATGGAATTTGAATGCAAGAGTTGAACTTGACAACTGTAGGAGACCAATCTCTCCAAACTGACCACTAAGGACTAAGACGCTTTAGTATTTTTGCAGGGAAAGATGGGAAGGTGTGGAGAGTGATGTTGGAAGTCTTACCAATGACAGTTTAGACGGGCTATGTCAGGGCTAGCTGAGTCCAAGGCTTCTGATACATACCTATGTGTGGGGCCAGGGTATTAGGCAGGATGTCACTGCAGAGTTGAAGCCCATGAGATGATGGGGGAGACTCTGAGCCTGGTGCTAAAGTCCTGCCTTTGCCATTGGCTTGTTTGTTGTCCTTCCCTCAATTCCCATCAGAGCACAAGGCCCAGAGAGCCAAGACAGGTCAGCCTTGCTCCTTGCTTCTTCTCCAGCACCTATGCCAGGACTCAGCATGCAGTAAATCTGCAGTAAATAGCTGCTGGGTGAGGGTTAATAAGGTCCTTTAGGAATTATGGGTTTTTTGTCTCCTCTGAACCTGTTGCATGCACCTCTATGCCTAGTCAGCATGAAATGAACATTTCTTGATTGCATTGTATATGTCAAAGCAAAAATTAAAAACAAATTAAAAAATGCTATAATACTAATGCATGTGGTGCTTATTACCTATGGTATAGGGCTGTTAGCTTCCCTCTCCCTTTTTCTCCATTTCTGTTTCCCTCCCTCTCTCTCTCAATAGGCAAAACATATGGGGAATTATTCTCTATATTCTCTTTCATAACAATTATACACATATTAAGGACAATTTCTGCATCAGCATATGAATGTGTAACATTTACTGCAAGGCTTTATAGTCCAGCTGCACCACAGTAAATGTAAAGCATCCCCTATTGTTGGACATTTAGGTTGCTTCCAATTCTTTGCTCCTGTAAGTGGTTCAAGCCCTTCTTTAGAGCTCTGCCTCACTTAGGACCTTGGACTCAATCTTGAAGTGTGGTTCTGCAAAGATGGTAGCTTAGTATGTTAGTTAAACTTAGAACAAATATCCCTGTTTTTTGATGGAAAGGCTTCCCTGATGGCTCAGTGGGTAAAGAATCCACCATAGTACAGGAGATACAGGAGACGCAAGTTTGATTCCTGGGTCAGGAAGATCCTTGGAGGAGGAAATGGCAACCCACTCCAGTTATTCTTGGTTGGAGAAATCCCATGGACAGAGGAGACTGGTGGGCTACAGTCCATGAGGTTGCAAAGAGTTAGGTACAACTGAGCATTGAGCCCTTGTTAATTGACTTGTTTGACCCAACAGTTTAACTCAAAGTGCCTTTGGAAATATCCTGCTTTATGTCTTTGGAAAAGACTTACTGCACAGTGCTTGAAGCTCAGGAGCAAGGGTGACCGGATGCCCAGATTTTAGATCTCAGTCTAGTCGAGAGCATAAACAGCTTGTGGAAATTCTGGGGAAGTTGAGCAGAGCTTCCTGCATTATGCAGTAGGTCTTGGTGTTCTTATTGTTGGTAAAGCGTGTCCCACCTCGTTGCAGATGACCTGCATTATGCAGTAGGTCTTGGTGTTCTTATTGTTGGTAAAGCGTGTCCCACCTCATTGCAGATGAACTATGTGACAAACCAGCAAGAATTCATTTTCTCGGAGTTTTGTAGGACAGAAGCCCAACATGGGTCTCAGTGAGCGAACACCAAGGTGTCAGAAGAGCTCCTTTCCATTCTCCAGGCTCTAGAGGAGAATACTTTTTCTTGCCTTTTCCAGCTTCTAGAGATGCTGCCCATATTCCTCGGCTTGTGGATGCTTCCTCCATCTTCAAAACCGAGGATATATTAATAGCATCTCTCTGTGCCTTTCTTCATTAGTCATGTCTTCCTCTGACCATAGCCAGGAAACATTCTCCGCTTTCAAGAACCTAGGCGATTACATCGTGTAACATTCCACAATAAGGTTCCCATCTCAAGGTCCTCAACATAACCACGGCTGGAGAGCCCCTTTTGCTTCTTTGCTTTTTAATCAACTCTTTTTTAATTTGATATGCTCACTTTTTTTCTTTTACTTCTCTTTAAAAATGTCTATTTGACCATGCTGGGCCTTAGTTGCAGTACACAGGATCTTCTCTCTTCCTTGTGGGAATGCAAAATCTTTTAGTTGAGGCATGTGGGCAATAGTTCCCTGACCAGGGATTGAACCCGGGCCCCCTGCCTTGAGGGTGTGGAGTCTTAACCACTGGACTGCCAGGGAATCCCCAGCAGAGTCCTTTCTGAATGTGTCAAGTAACATGTTCACTGATTCTAGGGATTAGAAGATGGGTGTTGGGGAGTAAGGGGCACGTGATCCTGCCCACTGCAACTGCCAACACCAGAAGAGAACCTGCACAGTGTCAGCTCTCAAATATTTGTGGAAGGAATGAATTGAGAGTATTTAAAGATCAAATGTCTTTAAAATGTGGATCAGGACACCCAGCAGGTGGGTGAGATCTTGGTTTATGTTATGCATTTTTTTTTTAGACACATGCTCCGAACACTGAAGGGGGAATAAACAAAACAAAGCAACAACAAACCACAAATGGCTGCTTTACTGGCTCTGCAGTGGGCATTCTTTGTAGATGTTTGCTCCTTGGTTACCCGGATCTCTTGTTCCTGCCATGGCAGAGCAGTTATCTCTGTTGTACAGAGTGAACCCTAACTAGCCTTCATATCAGAGTCTGTCTTTTCACTAATTATGTGCCTGAGGAAAGCTCTGCCCCTTTTTGACTCATTAACCTTCCACAGAGTGATTCACAGTAAGTTCCAAGCCTAGGAAAGCTTTAAAAACCATGCAGATTCTTGGCTTGGCAGCAGTAGGCTCTCAAGACCGCATCATTTTTTTTCCTTGCTTCCTTGATGGCTCAATTGGTAAAGAATCTGCCTGCAGTGCAGGAGGACCCCAGTTTTGAGTCCTGGGTCAGAAAGATCCAGTGGAGAAGGGATAGCCTACCCACTCCAGTATTCTTGGGCTTCCCTTGTGACTCAGCTGATAAAGAATCCACTTGCAATGCGAGAGACCTGGGTTTCATCCCTGGGTTGAGAAGATCCCCTGGAGGAGGGAAAGGCTACCCACTGCAGTATTCTGGCCTGGAGATTCCATGGACTATATAGTCCATGGTGTCAGAAAGAGTCGGACTCGACTGAGCAACTTTCCCTTTGACTTACACTGGAGTCCATCAACTTGTAGTTGGGGAACCACCTGACAAGCCGCTGGGATGTCCTGGCTCGATCTGAACATCCTTGATTGGGCACCATCTTGTTGGTGTTTTGCCCTGATTGCTTGGACTTGCTGATTTGTTGTTTCAGGCTGAGGGTGGAGAGAATGAGAGACCACACCTTGCAGTCTCTACTGGTTTACCCAGTCAGAAAGCAGATGTGTTATGTGTTCAGAATCAAGACTCAAGATGATCAGCCACAGGAGCACCAGCATTGGAGGTCTACTTTGATTCTTTATTCCCTTCAGGAAATGGTTTGGGGGACTTCCATGGTGGTCCAGGGGTTAAAGAATCTACCTTCCAGCGCAGGGTATACAGGTTCAACCCTTCATCAGGGAACCAAGATCCCGCATGCCAAGGGGCAACTAAGCACTCAAGCCACAAGTACTGAGCTCTCACGCTGTAAGGAAAGATCCTGTGTGCCACAACTAGGGCCTGTCAGAGCCAAATAAGTAAATATAATCTTTTTAAAAAAGAAAAAAAAGCTTGGAATGTTAGCACCTAGGGCTCTTAGTGGATGAGTTCATGTGAGTATGTGAGCTACAGTTTTGTTCTCTTTTTGCATTCTTTTGTTTAAAAGTTCAGACTGATGAGCTAAGCTCAGAAACCCTCTCGGCGAACCTTAGGATGCCTCTGAAAATAGTTGGAGGTAATCCCTTTTCCAATAGGTCTAGTGATTAAAAGGAAGGCTCTGGGACCACAAAGGACAGGGTTACAATCTTGTCCCCACCATATAGTAGCTGTGTGACCTTGGGCAAGCAACTTAACTAATCATAGCCCAATCTTGTCCTGTTCTCTTCACCATAAAGTGGTAATACAAACCATCCCTATCTGCTGGAATGCTTATGAAGATGAAATGAGTCAGCACTTAGGACTATGTCTGATATACATAGTAAAAGCTTGATAAAGGTTTCCTATAATTCCATGACTACTACCAGTATTCAGATAGCCAACATCTAATGGAAAAACGGTGTTCAGGGTAGCCATTGAGGTAAGAAAAAAGATCGTCTCTTCTGAATAAATATTGTCTATAATATGTCCCTAGAAACACATTGTCTGCAAAAGATGTTAATAGGAGTTCTGAGTTACAGGGTACCACAGTCATAAATATTTAGGAAACTTCTCCTCTTGGAGATTTATGATGCACATTAGTATTTTAACATTATAGGTTCTGCTAGAGTTGAAGTAG